>OMLM01021085.1:20577-34218 GCA_900302695.1 Helostoma temminkii | reverse complement strand
ATATATATACTTGTACCAGTTTGTATTGTAATTATTTGCAATGCTTAGTAAAGATTATTTTCGCAGCACAACTTGTTTGTGTTTGTCAACGAACAAGCTGACAAAAAATACTAAGAAAATTTACTGTCAAAATGCTGTCCAATTTAAATAGCTCTGTCTTGTTACATTTGCTTAATTCAGATTTGGAATACATAAATTTTACTTTTTATACTGTATTTCTTTGCTGTGGAAATACAATTTTAGTTCAGTCATTCTTCCACCACTGATCACTAAAAGCATTGTTTGTTTCATGACAGGCATATATTTCATTTAATGACCCCGTGTTATCAGTTTTATAATGTTTAATTCCAGCATAAACATCCATCTCAGTATTGTGTTGTGACACACAAAGTACAAAAACTTAAAAGGTTTCAAAGACTTCCATCTATCTAGACAAACAATAACACACCCTGCTTTGCAGCCCCAGACCATGACTGGGGCTAAGGACTTTCCCTAATAAATGAAGTTATCATTTAAAAGTGCAATTTGTATCATTAATGTGTCACAAATATAAGAAAAGCTAAAATTCACAAAGGGAGCAAATACTTTTTCACAGCACTGTATGTTTTGTCCAGATTTAATTCTTTTTCAGCATTCAAATGTTATTTCTTAACAGACAATGAAGAGGAAGCAGGAAACAAGGGAGCGAGGCACACAATAAAGTTTACTGGCCAGTGTATTTAAGCCAAAACTACAAGAATGCCCCAGGAAACATTTAACATAACAAGCAAGTCACATTGCATCTGTGACATTGCATTATTCTGTTTGGTTCTACATTTGTTAACACTTTTGGTATTTGGGGACATGATCTGCTTAGATATTCTTGCATAAGCTGTTTCATATCTTGCTCAAGCAGGACATTTGGGTGGGACATTTAACAAGCAGGTTTAAGGGTATCACGCACAGGAAGATAAACAGCTTCGGTCGTGTTTCAGGCATCTGTCAATGCCATGTAAGAAACAAATGTTTTACGTAGAGGTTATGTAAATTGAGCAGCTTTGGTTTCTGATTGATCAGACTATCAGTGTGGAAGTGGAAGGAGTGGAAGGAGTGAAGTGACAGAGGCACTTCTTCAGCTGAATGGATTTTCAGTCAGGATCAAATTCAGAATGAAAATCAACCAGGTTGTGCTTTTCTGCTTCTTATCAGGTAAGGTCTGAATACCTAATGGTTGCTTAAAATGTTGCATCACTGTTTTTTTTTTTAATTTTAAAATTTTTTGTGTTTCAATCCACTTTTCAATTCAGTTATTCTGTTTTTTTCAGATTTATTGTGTTTCTCTTTATAATGCAGATTTATCACAATCTAATCTAATTAACTGTACCTCTAATTTTAACATTGTTGCTCATCCACAATTAGTTGTTGCTTACTTGGAAGATTAATACTGATGGTCAGTACTTTCTGTATTGTAGCCTTACTGAACTTTCTTACATCTTTTGAGCAGCACTGTGTGGTGGAAACTCTGGGCTTGTCAGTGCAACACCTGACATTTATACTGGAGCTGAAGGAGGAAATGGTACAATTGATTGCTCCTTGATTCTGTCTGGAAACATAAAGTTCTTCTGTAAGGAACAATGTAAAGAACAAGACATCCTCATTAAAACAGATGATGTCACAGGTAACACTGGCAAATACAGCATTAAGTATCGTAATCGACCACCTGGAAGAGGAATTCTGTCTGTGACCATCACAAATCTTACAAAGTCAGACTCAGGAAAATACAGATGTGGTCTGGGCAAAGCTTTGGTTCCAGATGTGTACTCTGACTTTGATGTCAGAGTTTCAGACGGTGAGTTTCTACTAAATTCATAAATTTATATTTAGATAGTTATTATGTTGTGGGGTTGTGTACATACATACAATAATTGTTGGCTCTTCATCTTTTCAGAAGTGGATAAAAATTCTGCTTTTATTCGTACAAACATTGAAGGAGAAACTTACAGAAAGCCATGCACTGCTAAAGGCAAAGGCAACAGATATTTCTTCTGTAGAGGTGAATGTAAAAAAGAGAAGGACATTCTCATTGAAACAGATCAGAAGAGCTCCCAGAGGGACAGATATGGCATTGAATATATCAGTGGATCTGCATTTGGACTGTATGTGACCATCGCACAGGTCACCAAGTCCGACATGGGACAGTACAACTGTGGTTATGGCAGAGCTTTGTCTCCAGATTCATCCTACACATTTTCTGTCTTTGTTGTTGATGGTGAGATTAATATTATTTAATATAGCTACATAATCCATGCATGGTTTGTTTATTGCAAAAGAACTGATTTAGAAACAGATTTGCAATTTAAATTGCAAATGTTTAGTGGAAACCATCTTTGTTCTTTTTTCCCCTATTACAGAACAGCACATAACTTAAATATGGTCAAAATGTATCACCTGCTTAGATCAGCATTTCATTTTTCATATCATACTTGATTATATCAGTGTTTTCTTATTGTGTTTAATATTCACAGCTCCAACCACTTTCAAACCACATCGGACCCTTCAAACTTTTCCAGCATCGACTTCCACAGCATCAACAACAGCGAGTTTAACTTCTAGCTCAGAGAGCACCACAGTTTTATCAGTTTTCCTCAAAACCATGGAACTGACAGCTTCAGGTTGCAGTTTCATATATAGCAGCATGAACCACTCCTCTTTCTCCAGCTAAATGTCTGTCTGTGTCTCTTTGCTTTTGAAGGACAATGTTCTTTATAACATTGCTGAATTATCATTTTTGATTTAGTAACTCATTAACTGTTTATTCACTGTTTGCAGTTGTAACTGCTTCAAAACCAAACCGGAAACCTTTTACAAGATCAGCCCCAACAACATCTAAAGCAATAACAACGCTGAGTTTAAGGTCTAGCTCAGGAGGCTCCTCATCAGCATCAGCATTTCCTAGAACCACCAGCAAGCCTGCAGCTGCAAGTAAACTTCATGGAGCTGCAGTTTAAAACATTCAGGCCAGCCAGAAAACTTTTCTGAAGTACTTGTGAATTACTTACAGATTAAACTGTTTGTGATTGGAACACTGATGAAAGACTTCTCTATGAAATTTAAGACTATGAAAAACATTTTATAACTACACAAAAAATGATCAACAGGTATGTCTTATCTTTTGACCACATCTAGTGGCTGCAGTGAGCATAACAACCTTAACTATTTCTAGTTCAAACTCAAATTCAAAAGTGCAACTTTTAAAGTAACCGTAACTAACCCTAACATTGTGTTCCTAAACCTCTTTATGCCTAATCCCAACCAAATCAATGTGCTTGTACAGTTGTTGTCTGGCATTTAGCTCCTTATAGGGTGAAAATAAGCGTTACACCAGGCACCATTTTGGTGCCAATATATGAGACTTTTCCACCATTTTAGGCTCTGACATCAAAAGCTGTGCAGTTTCAACAAAAGTCTGTCCCAGAGGTTCTGTTCAGTAGCTAGACATGTTTTTTAGTTATGAAGACATTCCTGTCCACCTCTGTGGTCCTGCACCCGTTTGAATGACAGTCCACTTCAATAGACTTGTAGAATATAGACATTGATACAGCATCTAATGCTTGTTTACAGTTCTTTTCCACTGTTTACAGATCCACCAACTTCCAAACAAAACAAAACTCTACAACTTTTCTCAAAATCAGTTTCATCACGCTCCTCAGCAATGATACAAAGTTTAAGCTCCAATTCAGGAAGCTCAACACCTTCAGTTTTCCCTGAAACCACTAACCAGCCTGCACCTGCATGTAAATGTCATGGAGCAGAAGTTTTTTTTTTTGCTACCTCTATGGGCATTGTAAGAATTTAAATTTACATCAATATTGATTTAGTGTTAACAACGTTTGTGTTCTCATTGTTTGCAGCTTTTACCACTTCCAAACAAAACCAGACTCCCCAAAGTTTTTCAACCACAGTTTCATCAGCGTCCTCAGCATCAACAACACAGAGTTTAAGCTCCAGTTCAGGAAGCTCAACGCCTTCAGTCTTCCCTGAAACCACTAACCAGCCTGCGCCTGCATGTAAACATCATGGACCAGCAGTTTATTTTAGCCACCTATATAGGAATTGTAAGGATTTGAATTTACATCAATACCGATTCAGCATTAACAACGTTTGTGTTCTCATTGTTTGCAGCTCTTAGCACTACCAAACAAAACCAGACTCCCCAAAGTTTTTCAACCACAGTCCTTTCAACATCCTCAAGAACAACAACAACAACAACAACAACACAGAGTTTAAGCTCCAGTTCAGGAAGCTCAACACCTTCAGCTTTCCCTGAAACCACTAACCAGCCTGCGCCTGCATGTAAATGTCATGGAGCAGAAGTTTTTTTTTTTGCTACCTCTATGGGCACTGCAAGGTTTGAATTCACATCAATATCGATTCAGCATTAACAATGTTTGTGTTCTCATTGTTTGCAGCTCTTACCACTTCCACACAAAACCAGACTCCCCAAAGCTTTTCAACCACAGTTCCATCAGCGTCCTCAGCAACAACAACCCAAAGTTTAAGCTCCATCTCAGAAAGCTCAAAAACTGCATCAGACTCTGAAACCGGTACAAGAGAGTTTATATAGTACTGTTGTCCACCTGTCATTTGTCACCTGTCACTGGGTATGAGGAAGCTTAACTTTTAAAGTTTAATTCCTTGCTGTTCTTTCTCATCCTTCACAGCTTTCTCGCATGGCCGTCAATCAGATGACTTCTTGCCTCTGGCTGTTTGTTTGCCATTAGTAGGTGTGTCACTGTTGGGTGCTTTTCTGCTGTTCCTTCACATACGGAAGAAGAAGAACAGCCTGTAGAAGCACTGAGTCAACATTTTGTATTTCTCTGCTCAGTCTTACTGTTAATGTTCTTCACAATTTCCACCACATTATAAAATGAAAGGTTTTCCTTTGAAAACAACTGGATGTTTTTAGTGTTTAAAATAGCAAAAGAAATAACAAATGACTAAATGTAAATGTAAAAGAAGACTTCTCGTTTTTAATCACGATTTTGCTGCCTCTTATAATAACTGTTGCTAGCAGACATCTACTGTAGCAAGCGAGCTAATAAATATAAATTCCATGAGCTGTGTAAAAGTATAGATGATTTTTAAATATCCACATTAAAATAAACAGAAATAAAGTCATATTCTACACTATTAAATGAGCTTCTTTTTATTTATTTATTTATTATTTTATAATTCAACCCAACATGTTACTTAAAATTTTTTTTGCCTTTATTCCTGCATTTTTTGCTAGCTTGGTGCCACATTTTTTTAGATGAAATGTTTAGATTACAACATTAATCCAGATTACCAAACAGGACGTTGTGGAGTTGATTGATAAAAATACAAATAAAAATATAAAATTATAAAAACAAAAATACAGTACATGACACTTCCACATACAGATTGTTGCATCAATAATGATTAGTAAGCCTGTTACAAAAGCAATCTTCACCAAACCTTCACCATGCTTCTCAGATTAACTTGTATGATTTGTGCACGTTTTGCGGTAAAAAGTCAAAGTAGCACGTCGCAATGTTCGGAAAAAACATTTTATTTCAAACTGATTTGAGTTGTTTAGTTTGACCCATACCCATCTCCTAAAAACTGTACATAAACAGTTAACAACTTTCAACTCCCATTGGATCTGCAGTGCTCGCTGTTACACTGTGGGTGTTTGTTTTTGTTTTGTTTATTTCCTGAAGCATATTTCTTTCTCAAACTGCTCTATTTGTTGTTAAAGTGGGGAACAGAGGAAGAAAAACGGCCTGGTCAGAGTTTGGCTGCATTCTGCTTTTCTGCTTCTTATTAGGTGAGGACTGATCACCTGACAAAAGTACCCAGGTGCCCACGGCAACAACTGAATTTCGGTTCCGCTTATCATTACCGAAAAATGCGGAACAAATGATCTGCATGTAATTTGTTTACGATCTAGCATACATGAATAACATTACAAGCCACTGCCTGTCTGTCTGAGCTTAACCTCTCCAAGACTAAAGTTCTAGACATCCCAGCTAGACCTTCAATAAAACACAACATCAGCATCAACAATGGGTCTTCAGTGATTGAAGCCCTTTTCACACATACACTCTGGATTATCTCTGGTTGATCAGGTCTAGACTTTACTTCACACATGCAACACTTACCTGGACATACTCTGTTGGAAATGGATTTACATTTCAGGAGGGATTTGTAGAGTGCAAGAGTAACAGTGTGGTACAAAACATTCACAGTGGAAATGAGCTGATTTTTGTTTATGGCATCAAGCAGGAGAAAGTGAGTGGAGAAAGTGTGATGTTTGTGTGGGTTGACTCTAGTATTTGAGTTTACACATGCGGCTCACCCGAGTAAAGTCCGGAGAAAGTCCAGTGCGTGTGTGAAATTATGGCCAACTGAGCTTTACAGACCATATCTCATCTGTCTCTACAGCAAAATTTGTCCTATGCAACATCAGAAAGATCAGACCCTACATTTCTGAATATGCAATCCAACTGATTGTGCAGGCGCTGGTCATATCCTGTCTGCGCATGTTACCAGCATGCGCAGTCATGCAAGCATGTCAAGCATGTCTTATTTTTAATCAGCCAACAAGGACACACATCACACCACTCCTTAGATCTCTGCACTGGCCTCCTGCAGCTGCCCACATCAAGTTCAAGGGTCTGACTCTTGTCTACAGAGTGGTCAACCTAACTGCACCTGTTCACCTTAACTCCCTCATTCAGGTCTACAATCCCTTCCACCCACTGCACTGTGCTAACAGAAGGCATCTGGTGGTCCCATATAAAACTAAAGCTCCCATGCTCTTCTGCTCTATGGTCCCTTGATTGTGAAATGAGCATGATCTGCAGGGTCAGCAGCCTCAATCCCAATATTAAAACAACTGCTGAAAACAGAACTTTTCCACAACTTTGAGATCATTTCGTTTGAATCACTATCTAAACTGGCGATGGCTTCCAAAGCTACAACTTGCACACTTTATCCTCTACCAGCGGCACTGTACAAAGATCTCTGGTCAGTTCAGGGACCCACCATGCTGAATATCAACATAACTTTTAACTGACACTGTCCCCACTAGTTTTAAAGCTGCTGTGGTTAAACCTTTATTGAAAAAACACACCTTGATCCAGAGTCACTAAATAATTCTTGGCCAGTCTCTAATCTCCCGTTGTTCTCCACAATATTGGAAAGGGTTGTAGTTTAACCTTTCCAGTCTGCATTCAATTCCTGTCACTCTGCTGAAACTGCACTTACCATAGTGGTAAAGGATCTCCTGCTAAATATGGATTCCAATTCCCAATCAGTGCTTCTCCTATTGGAACTCAGTGCAGCTTTTGACACCACAGATCATTATATACTCCTTGAAATTTGGTGTCTCCAGTTTGTCTCTTGTGTGGCTAAAATTCAATTTAGTTTATTTATATAGTGCCAATTCACAATAAAGGTTCTCTCAAGACAGGTTCTCTTTGCTGGTCCAGACCTACTTCATTCTGGAGAAGGACAGTCAAGTTTAATCATGAGAAAAGAGCTGATGGGTTACATTGGGATGATCTTTAATTATTAGCAAATGTTATTAATCACAATTGTCATTTTATCCTTGTTTGATTAATCTTACATTGATATTTCTGTCCTTTTGCTTTGTTTTTAAATGTTGGTGTATGCAGAGTTCCACAGGTTACAAACCAGAACCTGTCCAACACAGTCTACACTGAGATTGGCTGCCCTATTTTCGTCTGGTGGCCTTATTCAGCAAGAAGGCATATAAAACTAGAAAGACAATATATGCTTTGGCTGATATTTTAAAAATCCATGATAAACAGGTAAAAAGATTATTTTACATTTCATAGTTTCGGTAGGTTCAGTGATAAGTTTTTGAATATGATGTGTAAAATATATATGTTGATTAGACTGTTAAAATCAAGATTGTACAGCAGCATGTGCACTTGTATTTGTATTGCTGTAGAAAGTATGTGAGACTCACTAAGCATACCACTCTTCTCCATGTCCTTCCTGTGCGTTAGGAAATCTCTGGATATTTCTGAACTTTTACAGTCTTCTCGAAGAATTAACTCTACCACTTTATAGTTCATCAAAATAAAGAAACTTTTTTTTCTCCACACATTCCCTTGTTCAATCTCCCCACCCATATTTGTGTGATATATTTTGTGTAATTGCGAGAGGTTTTGGCTGTTTTCCTTCACAGCACTACAGATTCATTGGATTGGCATTGTTTGAAGGAATATGAAATTTCAGTAAAACATTTTCCTGTGTATGTCCGGGAGTTCAGTAACTGTATATCGCCAGTCACAAGGTTCTTAGTGGCAGAAAACACACTCCTCTCAGTTCTTTAAATTCCTAAAAACACAGGTTTTCTGTAGTTCTGTAAAAGTTAGCTGTACACAATGTAATTAAGACAATCAGTTGTCACAAGTTAGTTATGATTGTTTTGACTTTTTTCAAGTCAAGTATTTGACTTGTAATTTAAAAAAACAAAAAGATAAATAAATATAATGTAACATAAAATTACTTTGTTCTTGTATTCATTGTTTTAAGTACTGCAAACTTAATCCCATAGGAGAGGTGAATGAAAATTTCATTTTACATTACTTACTACTTACTAAATATTTGTGTTGCTTTAATTTAACACTGTTATTTAACTGGAATTAAAAGGTATGCATAGTATGAACTTCAAATATTTAAGATCATAAAACATTTGTCTTTTGAGTTCACCAACTGTGCCCTGTGAATAACATGAATGGAATTGTGTCTTAATACACATAATTAAACTGTAGTGGAGTGTATTAATATATTTGTGTATGTATTGCGTGTGTATTATGTATTTATTTTATTTTGTGTACTGTGCTATTCTTTGTACTGTGTTTTGGGTAGTGTCAGTGTGTTGGCTATTTTCTGTTGCTGGATGTTCTAGTGTTATTCTGTGTAACGGCTGATGCAACGCCAGAATTTCCCCTTGGAATCAATAAAGTATCTATCTATCTATCTATCTATCTATCTATCTGTCTATCAAATATAGTACTATGAGGTCTTTCAGATATGAAGGGGCTTGATCATTAGGTGCTTTATATGTGAGAAGGATTTTAAATTCTATTCTACATTTTAAAGGGAGCCAGTGAAGGTAGGCTAATATAGGGGAAATACAGTTTATCTCTTAACAATTCCAGTCAGAACTCTGGCTGCAGCCTTTTGGATCAGCTGAAGGTTTTTTTAAGTTAAGATTTTCAACATCACTTTCAGGCAGGATGCGCCTACTTTTAGCAATATTTCTCGGATGGAAGAAGCCACTTCTAGATATTTCTTTTACATAAGAGTTAAAGGGGATATCCTGATCAAAGATAACTCCAAGATTCCTCACAGTAGTACTTGACACAAGTTCTATGTCAACTAAAGTAACTATATGATTACACATCATAGGTTTTTGGGCCCAAATAGAATAACCTTTGACTAATTGATTGGTTTCATCTGGTTTCATGGCTAAATATGGCTAGATGTCATCTGTATATTTATTGAAGTTTAGTGTAGAGTTTTTCATAATAATGCTAATAATAATGCTGCCGAAGAGAGACATGTATAAAGTGAAAAGTATCGGTCCGGGATGGTGTCTATGAGACATGTTGATGGTTTAGATGAGTTAATGAGTAAGAATAACTCAGTATGATCTACAGGGAGGAAGTGGTCCAAATAAGACTGCTGTGTTATAAACAAATCTAAAGCTGTTGTACGTCCAAGTCTGTCTATTCCAGCTGCAGGGACGTGCTTTGGATGGTTGAACCAGGTGCCATCACTAAATGAAGCTCCTTCTTGGACTAGTTAGAGTATTACTACATGCTACTACATTTCGCATTTCACTTTCTTTAGTATGCTTTTTTCTCATATTTACACAGCACTCCAACCTTCATCTTTCCCTCTACATGCTGCCATTCTCCTATCTCATGGATTTGTCATTACCTTCTGCCTTCATGTTCACCACCACCATAGCTTCTGGCAGAAAGTCAAGGTAAACATATTCATTCAATAGGCACCACAAAGGTGAGTTAAATAAAGACCTGAATAGGGAGACAAAGCTGACATAGCGGTAAGATATTAAACTTCCTACACCAGGAAGTCAGGACTGCCAGAGAAAGCAAAGCTGACAGGAAGACAAGATAATAGTCTGCCCAAAACCAGGAAATAAGCCAGGATTGTATCACTTAAAGCAGCACATTTAGGTGGGACCTTTAACAGATTCCAACAAAACAAATCAGAGAAAGAAAGTCGCTTGGTTCATCAGTGTCACATAAAACAACAGTAGGAAGTGAAGTGCAACTAGAGGACAAATAAATCTTAACTTGAGCAGTTTCAGCAGTCTGATGTAAACAAAGTGGAAGAAGTGAGTTTTGTCCATGAGGATCGCAATCAATATGAAAACCCATGGTGTTCTGGTCTTCTGTTTGTTTTCAGGTAAAGAACAGATAATGCCACTGCTAACAATGGCAGATACAGTATTACATACAGCGATTAATCATCTAAAAAAGCAGTCCTGTCCGTTATCGTCACAAATCTGACATACATACATATATATTTGGGCTGGGCAGCTCTTTGGTTCCAGAATCTGAGGTCAGAGTTTCAGATGGTGAATTTCTATTGAAAGTCATTAAACGTTAAATATTTAGTAATTCACTGTATTCAGGAGTGTTTGGAGTTAGGAATAAATTAAGAATCTAATTAAATTGTTGTAGCCATGGTGTGAGTTATTTATGATCTATGAGCTCAATTTATTATGATTACAGATCACTATGAACAAAGTCTTATTTTTAATCAACTAAAAAGGACACACGTCACCCCACTCCTCAAATCTCTGCACTGGCTTCCTGTAGCTTCCTCAGATTCAAAGCTCTGACTCTTCCTACAGAGTGGTTGACTCAACCGCACCTGTCTACCTCAACTTCCTCATTCAGATCTACATTTCTCCCGTCCACTGCGCTCTGCCAATGAATAGCGTCTGGTGGTTCCGTCACAAAACAAAGTATCCATTGCAAAGCTTTTCGGCTCTGTGGTCCCACAATGGTGGAATGAGCTACCGAAATCTGCACTATCAGCAACCTCACTCCCATTATTCAAGAAACTGCTGAAGACACGACTTCTCCGTAACTTTCTATGCTTTTAAAATGCACCAAAAATTCATTAAAAAAAGAAAAAAAAATTGTGCACTTACATCTTATGAAAGGAACATACTTCTTCTGATAGTGTTTTGCTTCAAAGCTTTTTCTCCCTGATTTAGATTTCTGCTGCTTTGTAAGTTAGATTTGTAGGTTGCTTTAGATAAAGGCATCTGCAAAACAACTAAATGTATATGAATAAGTAATGTGCTGTATGTAGAGTAACTTGACTCTTCATCTTTCAGAACTCTTGGATAAAAATGCTGGTTTTATTTGGACAAACTTGGAAGGAGAAACTTACACATATTCCTGCAACACCTATATCAATAATACAGGCAGATTCTACTTTGTCTCTACAGAAAAAAAGAAGAGAAGAAGGATATTCTCATTAGGACAGGCCAGACAAGAGATCACAGTAGTGGATACAGCATTGAATATGAAGAAGGATCTTGGTATGGCTTGTATGTGATCATCGCCCATGTGACCATCAGACACAGGACAGTACCAGTGCAATTTCAAATTTTAAGACCAGTCTGAAAATGAAAAGCTATATAGATTTATTATAACGCATGTTGCCAGGAGGTGGCTGGATGAAGGGCGTATAATACCAGAGACACAAGTTTTATTCCAGAGTCCTGCATAGTAATTAGATTTAAGCAAGAAAAGCACTTTGGCTAGGGTTAAATAACAAAGCCTGAACACAAATGATCTGCTGGACATTATAGAGACACGTATACAACAAAGGTTTGAACTGTAATGTGTTTTGGATGTCCAACTCTGATCTGATCACCCAAGATGTATCACCCAAGTCTAAAAAGGGTCTAAAAGAACCAATGCTCTGGAGAACTATATAGTTTTATTTAGTTCTTTAAACATATTATTCTATTATCATTTTTTTTTTCCATACCAACTTTCTCCAATGTCCATGGCCCAAGATACTTTATGCCTCTGCTTATGTGTGTGATTAATTCCCCCCCCCTTTTCATCCCCAGTCTTTTTTACAAGGCCAGATACACATCATGACACAAAATCAGCACTTCTAAAGTTTAAAAAAAAAAGAAAAAATTTTATTAACTGTTTATTCGAGTGATTTGGCTGTTCTGGTGCTTTTAGATATTAGTACTGCATTAGATACGGTGGACCACATAATAAGAAATGTGGCTTCCAAGGTACTGTTTAAAATTGGTTTAAATCTTATTTGAAAAACAGGACCTTCTCAGTTAGCCTGGGTGGATTGTCTTCTGTCGCAGTTTCTCGGACTTCCACAATTTTTCCACAAGGCTTCCTTCTTGTTCCTGTTCTCTTTCCTTTGTACCTTCTTCTGCTAGGATCCAGTTTAAATGGTATGGTATTTTATTTCCACTGTTTTGCTGACAGCACCCAGATCTAGTCCTTATTGGCTGGTCTGGATGACATAAAAGCATGGATGATCTTTTTTATAACTAATGAAAAATGAAAAGAAAAGCCACTTTGCTGCTTTAGCACTTCATTGTAAACCGTTCTCAACTTAGGTTCCTTTTTGACTCAGTTTTAGACAACTTGAATTTATCTATCAAAAGTCAAAGAGGTCTTAATTCTACATTTTTCCCTGCCACACACCATTTAATACTTTTGACCTGGTTTCCTAGTTCATTAGGTGCCGTTCCATAGCATTGTGTCATTTCTTGTCCCCCTGGGAAGGTTGTGGTTGCTATTTTCAATTGCCTGTCATCTATAACTATATGTAATTAAGACACATTTCTATTCAAGTTTTTACAGAGTGTACTATTCTTACTGTGTTTTGTGTATTGTCAGTGTGTAGATGCTTTGTTACTAAATGTTCTAGTGTTTTTTTGTGTAACCCCCTGGGGATCAATAAAGTATCTATCCATCTATCTATCTGAAGATGAATCCAGTCTCCACATGTGAAGCTACCAGCAGGGATTAAGAGCAAACGTCTACACGCAGCCCACACACATCCTCTACTTGTCTTGTTCAGTTCAACATCAGGCCTTTAAACCCTCAACAAACACAGTGGCCTTCACAAAAAAACAAATTTTGAAACACTTTCAGATGCCACTAGTTCCTTAAGTAGGTCCATTTTACATTTTACCTTCAGTGCATTATAACATTCATTACAATCTATCACCTAATATAATAAATAATAGAAAATGGCTTTATATATAGCACATATGTATGTCTTGTTACATTAAAGGGAAAATGCATCCAGAACCAGTAACTCTGCTGGTCTTCAGTATCCCAGTGTCAAATATATTGTTCTGGTGATAATGGAGCAGTTTTGAAAAATAATTAAATGGTGATTAAAATTAGTAATTAAAGTAACAAATACAATTCTGTTCCATTACAGTGCATGTTTAAAGAATGTTATAGTATAAAGTAATAAACAAGAATTACCTATATTATTGGTATGCATGCTTCACTGTGGGTAAAGAGGAACTTTCAAAAAGACCAAAAAAAAAAAAAAAAAGGC
>OMLM01021083.1:13747-68465 GCA_900302695.1 Helostoma temminkii | reverse complement strand
TTTCTTCTGTCCCTCTGTCATTTTAAGTAATTTGATCCACTGGGAGCTTTATCGTTTGATATGACAAGTCATTGTGATGTTCAATCAGAGGCTGATGATTTATCTTTTTTAGCTTTTGATGCTTGTGACACTCAGAAATGACAGTTTTACATATCTAAGGGTCTTAATATAAGTTAAATGCTTCTTTTCATGATGTACAAGTCGACTATATTACTGGTAAAAGTTAATTTTTAAGTTAGAAAAGACACAGATATTTAAATGCATCAAAATATTCCTTCAATCATTTAAAATATAGTGTCAGAAAACATTGTATGCATGTTAAAGCCTTATTTAAAGATGTTGTACATTGCTTCTATGGCGACTGCTAAACAGAGTCAGATATTCCCTGTATCTCTCTGTTGATTTCATATGTTTGCGTAGTGGGGGAAGTGACTCGAAGAAACCAGGGAAACAATCAGGCACTGCCAAAACAAAACCACCCAGCTCGACTCCAAGTTTCCCCTTTTCCTCTACCTCCCTGTCGTCCTCCACCCTCCATTAGGACAGCAGGGCGAGAGGATGCTCCACCCTGCATCAATGAGAACTAGACACTGTGTGATACATGCAAAAGAACTGGAAGCTAAAAGACCATGTCCATATCCCCAAATGTCTTTACAATACATTCATCATTTAGTAAGAGAAATCCTCTCCCTGTATTCTAATTACTGCGTCTGTTGATATAATGTGTGTATATAGGCAGCAAATGACATGATAGTTATGTAACTGTCATCCAAAAATGACTTTTATACAATAATAATGTGCAAATATTATTTGCTAGAAATATATTGCATCCCTGATTATGTTTTGTATCATCATAATAAACAAATGGATTTTATTAATGTATTTGCCAAATTGCAAACATAGCTGCACAGTGTTTTCAGTTGTTTTCTCTGCAGTATCCCTACTTGCATAATAATCTCAGCAACTTAGGCACATTTTTATGATTTTTTTCATGCGATGCACTTTATTCAGATTGTATGTGTAACCTTTCCTCTCTCAAAAAAGTGGGGTGATAAATGCCTTACATCATGATAAATGTCATGATGTAAGGCACAAAACAGGTCATTGGTGGAGCCGCCCTTGTCTTTGAATCACTGGTGACGTACAGAGGGAAACAATGAGTAAACAGTCAGATCAAGGATTTCTCAGCATGGTCACGTCCTGTGAGCGTCTGAGGGTGTATGTACTATACTGGCATCACGACTAGTGAATCTACTCAGTTCGATTCAGTTTACTTATACAGTAATAAATCAGAACAAAAGTCATGTCAAGGCACTTTAAAATGTAGAAGAGTTTAACTGAATAACATAATTTAGAGGAATGTATGCAGAACTTAACACTAACATGATATAGAAAACCCAACAAATCCTAATTATGCAGAACTGGGCAACAGCGTAGAGGAAAAACTCCTTTAACAGAAGAAACCTCCATCTGAACCAGGCTTATGGTGGGCGGCCATCTGCCTCGACTGGTTGGGGTGAGTGGAGTCTCAGGCCCAGCAGGTTGCAATTCCAATACACCCTCCAAGAACTACACAAATGCATGCATGGATTCTGTGTGTCAGACACACACATGCATTCACTACTGCCACTTCATCACCCACTGGCACAAATTCCTAATCTGGAGGAGAGCCTGTGGCAGAGGCTCTACAGCACAACGCCGCACTGAGGAGCAGCCATTGTGAGTTACAGCTGCAGAGGAACTGTACTGTCCGAAAAACAAGCACCCACTAATCCGCCTGAGTCTGTATAGGATGGATACAAACTTTCTACACCTCCTTTTATCCCACTCTGCAGCCCGGAGAGATGGAACCACCCACACAACAGAAAATGGAGGATTGCAAAAGATGTCCAAGATTACATAATACTGAGTCTTTATGTAACAACAAGGACGAGTCAGTTGGAACAGGCCTTTTTAGGACTCTTTTCTCTCTCTCCGGCTGCCTTGCTATTTCCTTTTATGAGAAGATGGATGGATAGATAGATGGTTTGTGTGCCACTGGCCATGCCCCAGAGAAGTACCTCTGTGACAAAGAATGGCACAGATGGTGGCCCAGGGCTGGCGTTGAGAGTACCAAATGGCATGCCATAACAGGTCCAGATGGACTCAGGCTCTCGGTTTTATTTCTGCTTTTGAATAGATGGTGTATAAACAGCAAGAGAGGCAGAGGAGTAAAGAGACAAAGAGAAAATTGTGATGCAGGAGGGCAGAGAAAGACAACAGCCTGCCTACAATGTGGGAAAAGTAAAAAAAAACAAAACGTGGGAGTGTGAAAACAAGATGAATAAAATCGATGAAGCCATCTTTCCTTCTGCATGCTTTGTCCACCAACTGCATCTTTAAATGCCCACCAAGGTCTCATCTCGCCAAATCCCAAAAACAATGGCTGATACAAAATTATCTGACTGAATTAATTTGAAGGAAATATCACAGACAGCATATTCACAATACAAGAGAAAGTTAGAGAAGAGAAGTGGTGAGTGGGTAATCACAGGCCAGTGTGTTTGTTTTTCACTTTATTTCATCTTTTTTTCCTTAGATCCATTAAAGCTTTTTACAAAAACTACAACCCTGTGGAACCTCCAGCTCTACAGTGGATGAATAACTGTCCTCTGGTTGGAAATGAGTTACTGCTGCAAGTGAAGGAGTTTAGGTATGTTAGGGTCAGTTAAGACAGTTAAGTTATAAACTTAGAACTACTAGTAAGAAGGGTGAACAGTCAGTAGAAGCTGAATCTCTGTGAGTTTAGGCTTTTTAGTTTTGATTCCACCATTGCACAGCTGTGAAGATTGACACAGCTGTGCTTCAGTTTATCAACATGGGAGGAAGTCATACTGCATGGAAACTATTCATTTAATCAACTGAGAAGGAATGTTTTGATCATCTAGAAAGTATAATAAAAGTAAACTAACAGTATATGTAAGTTTATTTATAGTAAACTTCTAGTATACTTTTATAAACTAAAAAGTGGGCCAATTCAGTCCCAAGAAGTATTAAAATAGTATACTTACAAGTATACTAGAAGTACATAGACCTAAGTATATGTACTATACTTGAAGTATACTTAAGTATACTTAATAAAATAAACTTTAGGTATACTACTTTTTTAAGAGTTTTGCCAGGAGTGTGGTGTTCTTTAAATTAAAATCCACAGGAAAAACTCAAATGTACCAGAACCTTGAACCCGTGACAAACTTGACAAGTTTGCCTGAAGATCAGTGTAAAACCCCAGAATATGGTTTTCTGCAGCATGCAGCAGTAAGTATAAGAACATCTACATGTAAATGAAAAAATAGAAATTTTGATCTGGATTCCTTTGAGTGACAGGACTCTTTGACAAATGGCTACATGGGTTAATCATTACGAACCCACTGTTCCCCAGTGACCATACACAAACTTCCCATTCCCTGCAAGGCAGGATAAAGAGCAGCTCACTTTATTCTAGGCAAGCCATTCCCTCACAAGCAGCATGTATTCTTACAAACTCTCCACAGTATCCTGAATGACATAATTACAGATGTGCAAATTCTATTCTTACTTTAGGTTTAAAACACTGATCAAAGTGTATGAACCCTAACACAAGGTAGGTGAGTAAGATAAAACTGAACTTTAAATTAAAGCGTTCATAGCGTTGGAAAACTCAGACATTGTCAGTAACAGGTTTGATATCTGTGACCATGTTTTTTATGGAAGACTAATAATTTGTTCAAAAACCTTTTTACAGTCCTGCCATTAATCTTCAATAAGTAGCAAAGGGAGCAGCGTGACGTTAATTTAATTGTTGATGTGACTGAAAGCATGGGACAAAATGTGCAACTGCACCAGAAACTCTGTAACTTTATTTGGGAAAAACAGACCTCTAATTAGACTCCTGCTTTTCAATCTTGAGAGTCTATTGTAAAAAAAAAAGGTTCAGCGTGCTAAAACATAGTTTTCAGATTTTTATTTGTTTCATCTGAAAGTGTGTTCACATTTACCACAGAATTCAATTTCCCACCACAGAAGACACAAAACAAAGCAAAGGCTCAGTCCAACATATAAATAGTGTACAGTCCACAGGTTTGACTGCACTTAGCATCCTGTCTCCTGCCAATGTCTAATGTGATTTCAACTGATTGTGAAATTATCAAGGATCCTTTAACCTTGGAAAAGTAATTTTTCTGCCTAAATCCGACCAAGCATTAATGACAGGAGTGGCAGACCCGAAAAGTGATCACACTGTGTATTTTCTCTATGCAGCTACATCTCTCTCATTCCTCTGGATTCCTCTGGTGCTGGATTCTGAAGAGGTTTGAACGTGTTCAGAAAGTAGACCACATGGAATAAGTTATGAATTATTAAGCTGCAGTAGTATTTCTCACAGCTGAGGCATAACTAGGGCATATTACAGTACTGAGACTCTGGCTGATGGGAGTTTTACGCTGGAATGTGTAGTCTGTTAGAGCAGAACACAGTGTGCTGTAGAGTAATATAACTGACTGTACTGTCACATGCTGTCTGCTCTTCCTCTGCCTCCTGTTTCACCCCTGTTCAACGGTGCGTGTGTGTGTGCTTAACACTGTGCATACTATAGGTGTTCCCAGCGCATGAGAGCTGGTGATGTCGTGTTTTGTTTGTTGGTCTGTTGTGGAGTGAAAAGGAAGCCCGACCTGCATAACAGACTCCCTAACAACAATAAGGCCTCATACTCCTGGACCTGGACTTTATCCTGCGAACCCCACTGGACAGAGTCAAGTCAAGTCAGTTTTGTTCATATAGCACTTTTCCTTCACATCTGCATAAAAGCAAAATGACCAATACTGTATGATCAAATCAAGTGGCCTTAACACAAAGCTCACATGAGGAAAAAACTTAAAACCCTGACAAAAAAACAAGGACACTTTAAGGGAAAAACAAAAATGGAAGACACCCCAGGAAGAGCAATGGAGGAGGGATCCCTTTTGCACAGACAGCATGTCCCAGAAACAAAGACCACGTAAATTATTCCATGTCCCCTTATTGCTTAATCCCATGAGGGGTCTCCACAGTGGATCGTGGTCCGCACATTTATTTGGCACAGGTTTTGACATCGGATGCCCTTCCTGACCCAACCCTGGATTCCTGGAGGCTGTCCGGACACTTCAACATATGGCCAGGAGGAACTGGGCTGCAAACCGCCGACCCTAGTCAATAGATGTCCTGCTCTACCAACTGAAAGTGAAAGTCTAGGTAATGTCCGAGTGTGACCTCAGAGGTGTCATGCCTCTGCACAGTCACCCACTGCCCCTTACTAAAATTGAGATTTTCTCCCCATATGAGACTCAGACAATCTCTCACTGTATACTACAAGCACAGCTCCCCACAGTATCTGGGCCCGATTCTCCCGACATTGTCTGGACATTGTCAGGAAAACAGCTTCAGACATATAAATGTCTCCAAAAAGCAAAAACACTTAAGTTTTGTGGCCATGCAATATCATCATCTGGCAGCAGAATGCAAATCCAATAGTGCAAACACACATTCGGATTACGTTGGATTAGCCCTTACGAAAAAGAAGTATGTTCAAGTATACTATCAGTAAACTATTTTTAAACAAAAAATGAACAAGTGTACTTTCAGTATACTTTTTATGTACTTACCAGAGGTAAACTAAAAAGTGGGCCAATTTAGTCCCAAAAGGCATTAAAGTATACTGCAAGTATACTAGAAGCACATAGAGGTATAGGGACATTACACACAGTGTCTGAACATCCATACAAAGACTAAATCATGCTTTTGTTCTATTTTTTCACATCAGAATGCACAATAAAGTATGCCAGTTTAGTAATTTTCTTAGTTGATTTGCCGTTAATTTTTTATTGAATTTTATAAAACACACCTTGCTGTGTTTGCTCTGGTCTGGTTTCTTAACTTGTAGTGTTTTGTTTCACGTAGAGAAAATGTGAGAATGTCCTGGTCTGCCTCAGGAACCAAAAAAATCAATACAGAAAGAAAATGTTGTGTTGTGGACTACTGCATGTTTGTAATATAAACATTTTCACAGTGTTGGTTAATCTACACTGGTTGGTCGTTCACCTGCTGATTCTTTATTACGTTACTTGGCTATTCATCCAACCAAATGTCTGAGGCACTGCACCTCATCACAACTCCAGGTTTGACTGCAATTCATCCTGCAGCATGTTTGAGGTGTACAAACAAAAGAAGTTAAAATCTACCCATAAGTCACTGCCCTTAAATCTATTTTGGTTTTGTATGATTTCTCACCAGGTGGACCGCACCAGAGTTCGCTCTCTCCTTGGTGCCACTGATTACACTGCACAAAGAGGGAAAATTAACTAGTCTGATTCAAATACACTAGAGTCTGTGGATGTAAAAGCACTTTTTGAAATTTGAGCAGAATCAACAGTGGATGAAGTTTTACAAGCTAGCAAACAGAGGTAGCAGTAGTTATCTGTAGAAAGTGATTATTTAGCATGGTATGAAATAAAACTCACAAAAGTCTAAAGCAGTGGTTTGCACTTTTAGATTTTACCAGTAATTATCTTATTTTAATTAACTTTTTTGTCTGATTTGTGGATAATGTTTAGACTAATTTATTTCTTAATGAGTAAACAATATGAATTTTCATCAAAAAACAACACATACAAGACAAGATGTTCTCTGTAGCAGGTTAATCCCTGGTAAATTACATAATTGTCATCTGGAGCACTTGACAGACTAGAGAGGATAATCCTTTTGGATTACTCTCCCCTCAAAGACCACAATTTGTCTAATGCACATAAAGAACTAAAGGAATAATGAGTTATATATGTAGGAAACCTCCTGGCTTCCCATTCATCATCAAGTCTCCATATGATGCATCTCGGTAAATAAACTGCCATGATCTTTTTCTCTCATGTGATTGAATTATTTTGTCTGGGAATCACAGTATAACAGTATGAGGGGTATTGGAGTGAAACTGGACATAGGGTGACCCTTCCTGGGTTTAAACAAGCTGCTCTGCTGTGTCCAAAATCCACCCGTTTGTGCTCTACTCACCACCAGGGCGCACTGTCTGTGATACATGGTCTTTATCAGAGATGGACATAGAGATCTGCAGAAAAATACTGCATAGATGCGAGCACCGCATGTGCAGCTTCTTTACACATTTCTCATCATTTTTGTTATTGCTGTTGTTGTTTTTGCCCACATTTTGTCATCCCTGCCAAAGTGCTGCTCTTAGCAATTGCCTAGATCCCCTATATGGACATTCCAGCACTGGTGACAAGGGGAGAAAGAGCAAAATTAACAGATGACTCTATTAAGCGCATGCAGCTCTTTGAGAAAAGAAAAACACCATGACATATAAAATAACCATTTTTATTAGGAAATACTTTTAAATAAAACTACGTTTTTTTCAGGGTCAGCATCATAATAGCATCTGGCAATTCGGTTAATGCATTGGTAAGCACAGTCTGCCACAAAGCTTTCCATGCAAAACTGTTATAAATTATATAGCATTTTTAAGAAACTTGACAGAGTATCACAAAATATAATATTCAATCTGTTTTTACACCCATAGTGCCAAGGGTAACCACTAGATACTAGTCTCCACATATGCAGCGACTTCTAATTGAGAATCTATATTCTACTGCTGCTGTATTTGTCATGTTTTCACTCTCTCCTCATCTTCTCTGCATCTCTTCTGTGCTCACCAGAGAATCATATTTTGACAAGCCCCCCCGTAGAAACCCAGGGAACATTTCTGCTTCTCTGCAGGGAGAATAATTAGTCTCATCTTCCTCCGTTCTCTATCTTCTTCATACCCTCTCTCATGCCTGTGGCAATGTGTGTAAATTAGCTCCCTTCTACGTCAGTGTGACTCTGCTAAGAAAGCTTATCCATGTCTTGTCTGCATAACGAAGAGTTCAGCTTTTGTTCTGAAGGAGAGTCACACACCGGCATGCTCTAGTTTTCCAGCCTCCTCAATGTCACCCTCAAAGAAAACCAACAACTCTTAGAAATAGTTAGACTGTGAATGCAGCCAAGAATTTAGAGAAGACATTGACTGTAATTCAAACAGTGCTTGGGAAGAACCAGAACCGCTCTTTGAGCAGTATTTATGTATTTAGAAATGGACTTGTAAATCTACTGGTGTTTTTTAACAACAGCAATGTTTCCTTCACAGCTGGTGAAGTTCTTTTTCATGGATGGAATAATGTAGATCACACACTAAACTGGATTTCACAGGTAACGTTCAATCTGCAGTAACACATGCAAAGTGATTCTGGTGATAACAAAATGTAAGCAGCATTACGGTGGGTTGGCTCTGAACTGCTGGAACTGGAACACACTTTTCATGGAGTTGAACATAAAATGTTAATAAAATAACATGAAAGAAGGTTCTATAGCTAATTTAGTATTTCTAGTTATAGCTAATTTATTATTTCATCAAAAAAAATGTGAGTTTGTTGATATTATGGTAGTATAGCATATAGTACTATAATAGTATGGTATTTCTCTTCCAGTGTGATGACGTTGGATTTGTTTCAGATGAACCAAAGATGACAAGTAGAATATCTTGTTGAACTTTAGAGATGATGTCAAACAGGCCAGACACTAGAGGATGTTGACGTCGAGCTGCTTCTTTCAGTTGGCATTCAGCACATAAGGGAGAGATATCTGGAAATATTAGTTTGAATCTATTATTTTCTATTTTTGGACGCATGTTTTTTTTACACACATTATTTCTTCATCTAGAATTCATTCACTTTATCAACCACAAATCTAAAACCTTCAGACAGAATGGGGTTATGAGGACTACATTTATTTTCCAACCATTTGGTTTAGAGAAATTCAGCTCCTCTCCTGCACTGCCTAGTTTTCACACCTCATAATGTGATATTATAAACTAGATAATTTATATAGAGATTCCCTGTATCCAGTTACTTTACATTATATTTGAAGTTCAGAATGCTAATTTAACCTAAAGCCAATTCAGAAAAACCGTTCTACTAAACGCCACGTCCAGCGCAGGCTCATCTTCTGGGCATCAGCTGTGGTCAGCCCTTCAAAGGCAGCATTGGGGAATGATCGTACATAAAGCCGACAGCAAGAGGTTTAGATGTGGCCCTTGCAGATCAAACGCTGCCTCCGGGCATCGAAGGCCAGGCGTGCTGAACCGAGGAATTTTGAGCTTGCACAGTAAGACATGAATATGTAGCTGTGAGTTTGTAATAAAAAAAAGTACTTGACATATAGTGTGGGAAAAATCAAAATGGGATGTGGGTTGCAAAAGAGGAAGCAGTAGTTGAAAGTTAGAGAGGACTGGAGAGTCATCGCTCTGACTTCCAGGCCTGTCAGGGAATTTAACTGGGATAAGAAAAATACCAATGCTCCTCTTCCTTCAGCACTGCTGTTAAGATGGCCTTGAGCGAAGCTTTTCTACTGGGCTCCTGCAGCTTTAGGAATTGTACAGAGCAGTTTTTAGCTGTAAGTGCAGTGGGAAATGTGGAATTTGATGATAGATGGTGCAGAAAAAGCAATTCATTCTCATTTGATATGTTCTGTGTGTCATAAACTGTGACCATTACTGCATCTTCTGAAGAGTGAAGTATATTCCTTCCCATTATTGCATAACTGTGCTCCCTATCAGACCTTCTTACATCTTCATATCCTGTATCAAAGACTATCTGAAGATGTGAGTCAAAGGAGGAAATGTCTCAAGACTCAACATCAGCCGCAATCAACGGCCCATTACATAACCAGAGTCCTGAACCATTGTGACCCAGAACGGTTTATGTAACTCTTTTTTCCAGGCCAGAGGCATAAAGTGGGGCTTCACATCTAGGTGACATGTTTACATTTTACATGTCATTGCATGATGAATAGTTGTCAGGGAAATATCTGTTATGTTACCAGTGCGCAGCACACAGTGGAACATTGTGCCGAAATACAATTTCATTCCTGAATCTGGTCTTTGTCTTGGGTCTGTTTGACTTGATCTTGGCCACAGATAACTTTTGCTTTTTTTCCCGTTTTGTCTGCAGCTGTATCACATAACTTTAATACACTTTTCCAGAGACAAAAGCTTCACCAAGCTCTAAAAGACTAGTTTCTTAGGAATCGAAAATTGTAATCCCAAACATATGCACATTCATGTCCCTGTCAGGATCAACTGATCCTTAACTATTTATCTGCCACCATCATCATTACGAAATAACCCCAGCTGGCTAGTTATAATCCAGGGAAACAAACAACATTCACATCAGCCAACCTTGTACTATGTGTTTAGTCTGCATGCCCGTTGGAAAGCAGCCACCTGGTTTGAAACCAGAATTTCTTGCTGTGAGGCAACATGGCTTTTCACTTCACCACTGTGTCAAGTCTTGAGACTCAAATATCCCAAATGATACACTACTGTAAGTTGTGCAAGGTCAGAAGTGACATTATAAAACAGAAGCTGCATATCTTAACAGGAAATGACATGTACCAATGTGAAGTTGACTACAAAGCTAAGAAAGCCAGGCTGGGTAAGAAGGAATATGCACCATACCTGCTCCCATCTATTAATAAAACACAGAAATGCAGACATTTTGGTATTGGAAGGCAGGTTTTGCTTTATTCATGAATGTATTCGTGGTCTGGAGGGATCAAAGCACAGTCTGACAATAGTGGTGTCAGCACACGGCTTAGAGGCTGTCAGTCAGGACAAGAGGCTGGAAGGTCACCACTTTAAATCCCTGACCATCTGAAACCAGCGAGGGAGAGTGAATCACAAAGACTCTTCTTCACTCTGTGATTAACTATTGCTGCACTGATGCCTCTAAAGCAAAGCATTAGATGCTCCACTGGACAACAGGGAAATAAACAGTATGGAAGAGACGTTCCTTTTTGTGACGTCAGTGTAATAGAAATATTTTTGAAGTGTATTGGAGCAAGAGTAATGCCCATAATTCAGTAAGATTATGGTGTGGGATGAGAAGTAACAGCTTTGTCTGTACATATTGGTTTGATAAGGTTATATGACCTTAAAGAAAGTAGTTAATTTAACCCAAACCACAGTTATCTTTTTCTAAATAAATAGTTTTTTGTGCCTTATCCTCATTAAACTGTGATGGCACCTTGTGTTTATAATCCAGCATCCCAGTCACCTTAAGAGTGCTATTCCAAGAGACGCCTGCTGCCATAGGGGCGCTAGTTCAAGAGATGAACGTTTTATACATCGGTCCACATAGGGACACTATATCAACAGCTACATTTTAATTATTGTCAACCACAACTCACAAGCAAAACAGCATGTTTGCATTTGCAGGTCTTGATTTACTAAGATCCCAAATAGCGATCGCTAAATTATGCGTTTCATCAATGTTTTTTTTACTGGTGATCTACTAAGTAAAACTGCTTGATTGACCAAAGGGGCAAAAATAGTAAGGATGGTTATATTTACATATTTAAAAATGTTCCACTGGTGTCTCTTATGGTGAGTTTAGAGAATGACCAGCGTGAACACAAGAGGAAATTCAATCCAGAGGAATCAAAGGTGAAAGAAAGCATGTGGCCCAAAAATGAGTTTGTCAGACTGATCAATAAATTCTCACCTACTGTTGACAGGGCACAGTAGGTTATATAACCACCAACACCAAAGCTTGTAGCACACTCAACAACTGTAAAACTGGACCTTTACACAGACAATATGTTCGTATTTTTTTCTTTATGATTCCAAATATATTAATTTTTATTTTTTATGAAACAATTCTTTAATTTCTCATTTACATCCCAATTCCTCAAATAACACCAGTCATCTCTCATCTTAACAAGCAGATCGTACACATAGTGTGCATTATTTTGCTCAACTCAAAGACTCAGTCCTCAGTGTAAATAACACTGCTGCAGAAAATGCTCTTTTATCTGACACCTAAAATGTGTCAACTGGTTGTTCAGATTTTCAGTTGATTTAGCTGTTTCTCTGATCAGCTTCAGATTTCTTTAATTAAAACTACATTTAAAGATCCTTTACTACTGCTTGTCTTTTTCTTTTCTTATCAATACCAGACGTGTTTTGTTGCAGTGTTACGCTACCCTGCCTGTCACACACACACATTGTAGATGTTCAAGTGATGTGACATCAACTGAATCAACCACAAAAAAACCCAATACAAACCTTTCTCATGTCCTTATGTCGCGTCTGACAGAAACTTTGCTATTTTATAAAGAGTAAAATGTCACTTTGCTCATTTAGATTGTGTGAGTCAGGGGGAGACGTGACGTTATTAATGACCATTCAAATAGGAAAACACTGGATCCTTGTCTGGTTTCTCCCCGATTATTCCATAGAGTTTCACCTTTCTGGATGAGCCCCAGGTGTTTATGCTTTTCTCCGTCACCTAATTGGTCAATTATCATTATCGTGTGTTGGGTTGCAGACATATACCACACTCGCGCACACTCGCACAAACCCCTCTATTATTCATTCTGCAGGAGAGGCAGACAGTGCACTTTTCTCCCCACAAGCCACCTAAGGGAGTTATTAAGGGTTTGGGAGAAAAAACTAAATCCCTTCCCGCTCTCTCTCTCTGTTTTCCCCAGCCTTCATCTCGTATACACTCATGTGCAGTGTTTGAACATCATCGAATGTATAATATAATATCAGATTTCATGAAACCAGACTGAGTCATGATAAAACTGTGACACATAATGCATGGAAGAAATATCCTGATTGTACAATAATCCAACAGAGTCTGTTTCTCTTATCTTTCGTTTTAAATTTACTGAGGTCATTCTGGCGGACAGGGGTCAGAAATGTTGTCATCATTCTTCTAACTGAGAGCAGGAATGAGATTAACCTCAAAGCAGTTTCTGATGTTTTCCAAAGAAAAATTTGTAGATAGTTAACTTCAAGGACAGACACAGCTTCTGACACAGATAGAAAATCTAATCTGAAGTTGTTCACTGATAAAATATTTTTGGCAAAACTCCATCTTCCATCAATGGAATTTCAAAGATATTCAACTTTTATTGCAAATTCTACTCCGGCAGCTCATCTTTCTTTGTAAAGTCACAGATTGTTAATATAGACACGATCCTTGTGTTTGTCTAAGTACGAGTTACTTATTTGCTTATTAATTGCAAGGTTTTGATGATGTCTGTGCCACAGAAAACAGAAACTCTGGAACAACCTTTATTTAGTTGTTAATGCCATGGCTCATTTAGCGTAGCATCCATCAGCTGTGGTTAGAGAACAGAGCTTGTTCCTCTGAGGCTATGAATTGACTTAAGTGTAGTACTTAAGTAAAAATTTTATGTATTTCTACTTATTTTTTCCATTTTATATTACTTCATATTTCGACTTCACTACATAATACAGGTAAAGCTTGTACTTTTACTCCGTTATATTGATTTGTAAATTATCCTCCTGTAAAATATGAATGTATAGGTTGAATGTACCAGCAGCAAAAATTGCTGAGCATCATCGAGCCAAGATGGTTCACCTCAAAGGGTTTATCCAGATAAAACAGCACATCAGTAGGTAATTTGAGCCCAAGTTGGTTCAATTTTAGTCCAGATTCAGGTTGAATCCCTAACCCTATTTTTTAAATTTTCCCCTTCAACCAGCTATTTTAGTTGATAAAGCTTTAAAAGGTCACTGTGAATGAAAAATCAATAATCTTAAATCTTAATTAACCAAATCCATTTCACAGGAACCAGTTACAGCAGACACTACTGAACATCACTAGACTCCACTTTCTCAATGGCATGTGAGAGGAGAGTGGGTGTGTTGCATAAAGGACTCTCGTGTAATCTTGCTATAAAGGCATCAACTGGCTTCAGCTGCTGCCAAATAACAGAGCAAGGATTTTGTAACATCAAGTCTGAAACAGTGCTAAATGTCTTCATCCCAGAAATTCTGCAGTGTTTCCAGATGTTGCAAATCTCACAACATACGTTTGGTCTCAGCGTTATGTCTTTGTTTGTTTAGTGACTGTCCATAAACCCCCAGAAATCATTAATAAAACCTTGTATGTTTCCCTATTTAACAACTTCATTTACACTCACACATTTAAATACTGCACACAGTGATGAGGCATTAAGGTGGCTACATGAATCTAATCCAATAATACATAAATGTAAAAAGCGTTTAACAGATAATATTTGCACATACATGTCATGTAGGATCTTTACGTATTTACACTCTGAGCTATTTGTTCTGCACAGGGCAGAATATAACAATACAACTATATACTATTATGGAGAAAAGCCAACAAATCCCACTTGAGCAGCACTAGGAGGCAGTGGAAAGGAAATCTCCTTTTAGAAAACCTCCAGTAAAACTAGGCTCAGGGTCGGCGACCATCTGCCTCGGCCGGTTGGGGTGAGTGGAAAGTGAAGAGAGAACAGAAAAACAGGCAACAAAAGAAAAACAGCAGACAAAACTTTCTGTGGGTTGTTTCAATCAGCAACTGCACACTGTGTTGTGGAAAATAATGTTAGCTCATGAACATCATGTCCTATGTGTTGTATGTGGGGGTAATGACAAACTAGCTACAGTGTATTTGTATTCCTTCTGTTTCTGCACAAACTCCTACTTATTTCCAATCACTGAGATGTGTTTAGAGTGATGCAGATGTTTTTTGCATTTGCCTTCAGCAATATACAAGTGACCTGGCGCTGAACTCCACCATTTGTTTAAATGTTGAAGGGTAAAAGAAGATATTTAATCACAGTTTTAGAGAGAAGCCACAAGTCTATAGTGGCATAAAAGAGGTGAGGTTCGACAGCAGAAGGACCTGACTTATTTTCTTCTAACTGCAATTGCTCAAAAGGAGCTTTGTGTTTTGGCTGAGAGATGAAAGATCGATCAAAGTCGAACCTGCAAAAGCTACGTGAAAACCACATTCAAGATGAACTGGTGAACTTCTCCCTCATTCCCATGTGAGTGTTATAATCTAAAAGGGTTGATCAAATCATTCATCAAAGGTATTTTTTTTAAAAACCCAAGCAGCAGCTGTAAAAAATAAATCAATATTTCATAAGTAAGTTGAGTATTAATCACTAACAAGCTCCCTAGTTAACACAGAAATCTGGCTCTCAAGCACAGTGAATAATTTTACTACAAATGCAGGATTAGAATCACATGGGAACACGCGGCTATTTGGAATAATTTATGCTATATTGGTTGAATAAGTTCCACTTATTAACTAACTTCTCTTATTGGAAGTTAATTTCTTGTTCATCTTCTAGACACATTATTTGTTTATCATGAAAAAAACACTATCAAGTTTTCTTCATTAAATAAGCGAGAAATGAGTGTTTGAATGATCACATGATTAAGTTTCAGCTCAGAGACTTCGACCAAATGAGACCATGTTTGATTTTAATTAAACGTGTAATAACGTTTGTCTGAGAATCTATTTAACACTTTAGACATGTGCTGTTTCTTTGGAGAGAGCTGAGAGGGAAGAGAGACACAATGATGTCAAAACATGAATGGTATAAATTATTAATGAACCATAATTACCTTCATTTTCCTATAATCTGCGATTTCTGCAGTAATTTTGAAGGCAAAAGTAAATTTGTACTAAGCCTAACCATGTACCTAAACCTAACCCAAGCATCTATGTGTCTAATCCCAAACAAATCGCTTTGCTTGCACAGTTGCTGTCCAGGATTTTTGACAGTTTAGGGCAAAAATAAACATTATACAAGCCA
The DNA here is from genome assembly GCA_900302695.1 of Helostoma temminkii. Taxonomy (NCBI): domain Eukaryota; kingdom Metazoa; phylum Chordata; class Actinopteri; order Anabantiformes; family Helostomatidae; genus Helostoma; species Helostoma temminkii. The sequence continues at coordinate 52,760 of OMLM01021083.1, read as the reverse complement.
CCATTTTGGTGGCGACACCCAAAATTGCACCTCAAAAGTGGTGCAATTTCAACAAACATGTGCCTCCGTACATGAAGGCGCTCTCACAACAAACTCTGGTGGTGGCATGAGAAAGTGGAGACAAATGACAGGTCAGGGAAAGATGTGGTCATTTCACACATCTTTAATAATAGTAATAACATGTCTAACCAAAAAGCATTTTTGGTTAGTGTTAAAATGTTCTTGTCTGAACCGAGCTTCACACGGGTCCTGCACATTAGATGCCCTCCATCCACCCAACCACCTTCTTGCAACTTGTTTTTGGTTAATAAATGTAGGGCTACTTATTAAAAAATGCACTGCAACATCACCATAATATTTTAACACTACGAAGGCAGATGGTGGTCAGACACTTTTCGGTTCCCTTACCCAGCTACGTGTGTATTACGATGCTTAACTGCACCCGGACCCTAAGCAGCTACTTTAACCTACTTCTGAGCCGCTCGCTGTAGTGGTCCTTAGAGAGTCTCCCAGGGGAAACAGCCTTTGTGACAGGGCGCAGACATAACAAATCATCAAAACATCACACCCTTTCACCCCAGCCCCAGCCTCAGCCTCGCAGATGGCAAGCTGTGAACAGATGCTGCAGTTTTACTACCTTCACTGGCAGTATAATGGATTTCCACCTAGCACAGTGAGCTTCCTTCCCTTTGACTGAAGTGGTTTTAAGAAAATATTAACCAATAATTAATATTTTTCACTCCCAAAACATACACTTGAAGTGGGAGTACAATTTTTAGGGCCGTGTAGAATTCCCACCAAGAAGCTAGAGCAGCATGTACGTAGCTGTTGCTCTTAAGGCTCCATTAGTGCAAATAGATTGAGTGCACTGTTATTTTTTAATCTGCAACAAGCTAAGGAAATTGCAACTGAAAAATTATAATATATAATCATTTCCCTACTATGCAAGTGGAAAATAGAAATCATAAGAAGGTGCTTCAAAAAGAAAAGTTGATTGAAAAAATAAAGTTCCTCAGTTGGAACACCAGCAGGTGAAACTTTCATACTTTCATCCACTTTACCTCTTCACGGATCTAAAGACTGAAAATAAAGAAACAGCAGCTATGAAATCAAAGACAGTTTAAGAAAACAATTCAGTCTAGCTGAAAGGGTAATAGAATACTTGAAGCCCATAAAGCAACTGAGGACTGAGAAGAATCGTCTGCTACAACAGATGGAGGAAGGGATCCAGACCTGAAGAAAAACACAGAAAGATGCATTGTTTTTTATGGAGGTGGAGGAGCTGACAGAAACAACTACAAAGACAGACCTTCGGGATCTCTGTAAACTCTGGTTTCAGGGAGGTGCATCACGTTCTTAGAACTGAACATGTCAAGCTCAAAGAGTGAAAGGCCACCGTGGACAAGAGGACTTCATTCTGGTCTACATGTCTTAATTTAATGACAAATACAAGAGCAACGAGTTAATTTGTTAAGTTAAATCACACAGTAAAGACCATTTTCAGTTATGATCCTTAGTAGTAGCCAAGAAGTAATTCTGCAGCAACCGCTTCTCATTAGGATTCACAGGTTTGTACATTTGGTTGGCAAATGAGGCCGCACGCACGCACAAAACCCAAACCCCCTAATGTGCTGTCCATCAAAACAGAGCGAGAGAAGAGAACAGCAAACCTGCAGCGACATAATGGATGATCACAAACAATAAACCTGCTAATTACTCAGTCATTAATTATCTGGCAGCTTTACAATGCGGCCCCTTCGGATCAGAGAACGGAGAACAATCGCTCTCATTACGCCTCTGCAAACAACTGCGCACTTGACCTTTTGAAATCAATGAAAATCAGCCCAGTTGGCATTTTGCAGAGCTGCCAAAAAAAAAAGTGAAATACAAAAAATAAAAAAATTTAAAAAAAGGTTCACACCTCTGGGAGCTGTGAGCGAAGCAATTTGGCAGCTGCGAGATGATTATGGTTTGTTGATAAACCAAACAGGATTCAAAACGTCAGACAGGGTCTGAAAATGAATCAGATCCTCTGCGCTTCAATTTATAGTACAAATAATATGACTGTATGGTACAATTTGGAATCATTTAACATCTTTGGAAAATATTTTTTGCACATCTGTGCATTTGTCTTTGTTTTGTGTCTCTTTTGTTTGTCTCTTTGAGGTTCTTTTGTCTGTCTTTCAGCACGTTTAGCATCTTTTTGCGGTTGTTTTCTGTGACTTTGTGTTTTTTGTCTCTGAAGATGATTCGTGTCTCTTTATGCTCATTTTGCACCTTTTTGTGGTAATTTTATATCTGGTTGTAATTTGTGTCTATGTGTTTGCTTCATCATTCCTTGTGGTCTTTTTCCAGCTTTTTGGTTGATTTCGTGCATGTTTGAGGATGTTTTGCATCTTTTTCTAGTTGCGTTGTAAATGATGTGGTCATTTTACATCTTCTTCCAACAGGAAATGTCAAACAACAGCTCCCGGGCCTCTCCCCAAGGACCCTTCAGCCATTTGGACATGTAAGCTGAACATCTTTGGGTTAAAAACAACCAGTAAACTTACGACATATTGTGCTCTGTCGAGTTATAACAGATATATTTTGTTATATTATGATATTTCGTAAATAAGACAAAGCTCTTTACTGCATCAGCTGAATCAGTCTAATATTTGCAGTCGTCATAAATCTGGTTATTCCCCACCGAGCTCTGTGACTTGTCAACCCCACCGGCTTGTGCTAGACAGTGCATGCAAATTTACACAGCTTTATCCTGTTGTACCATTTAACAAATCACTTAACAAATATAATCTCACTTAACTGAATAAAAAGCCTCTGCTTGCCATAAGCATGAATTTTTCATGAATAAAACATGAACAAACGTCCCAATCCCTTAATGTTAAGAAAGAAAATCCCCTCCTTTGAGGCCGACATTATGATTTGTGTCTCGTTACAGTACAAAGACAAACTGCTTATTATTTGATGTGAAATTTGAGCATTAGTTTAATAGCGTACGCATGCATAATGCAGCCTGGAGCATCTTTAATGCATAAATTAAAAAGCTGGTTTTTTGAAGCTTTGTGTTCACACATGATAAGAGCAGCAGCTTTTCTTCAGCTGACCTCAGGGTTGATTTCTAACGCCTTTGATGCTAAAGGGCAATTTGGACATAAGAAATTGAAAAAATGTAATTTTGTTTTTCATAAAAGCAGCATAGGTCTCTGTAAGATCTCAGCCACACTATGTACAATGGTACCAATCTGCATCTTTATCTGTTTATCTTGTTGGGTTTTGTGTAAAAACGTGTTTCTTGGACATCTTTCATCTTAAGTTATTGTGAATATGACCCATTTTCTTACTTTATTATCTCATGCACTGTCATACAACACTGCAGGAAATACATTAATTAATACGTTTGGTTTTCTAACTCACTTGCATCTTTGTCACATGTGAACACGAGTATGACAAAAGATAGAAAACGTGTAACAAAGCACAACAATGACGATACTTTGTTTTACCATTCAAGTGAAAGGAGATGATTCTTGGCATTTCCTTCCCTAACGTCAGCTGACTAATGTGAAAACTTACAAATCACTGCCTAAAATCATTACCCTCGCTGACACACGACTGTGACTGCTCATAATGAGAGGTGTCTGGTGTTGGCATCAGTTGCAGTGATTAGCAAAGTGCCTGTATTTCATCCAGGTACAAGCATTGCCTCAAACTCTTTATTCAGTCCAAAATACATTAGAAAACTGATAAATGCATATTTTGATTTTGCAAAACATTAGTAGTTGCCACTTATGTGTACAAATGTACAAAACTAAAAAAGTAGTAAGTTTAAAAACTGTCTGCAAGAATCAAATCCTGTCAGATATTTCTGCAACGTGGCCTGAGCTAAAAATACAAGTTACATAAGGTTTGTTAATGAACTCTCTGTGTTCGCTCATAGTCGTGCAAACAACCCGCATAGCCTCTAAAGTCAAGCTTTAATAAGATAACTCTCCTTATTGGGGTTAATCAGCTTAAGCCGTTCACTGCAGTTCTGTGTGGCATTCCCTCCCCAGACAGGTTGGAAAGTCACTAAGCCAATTTCATTTCCTCTTGGATTACTGGATTTGGAGTTGGAGGAGGGGGTGGGTGCAAATCTTGGACCCGCTGTCATGCATGAAGTTAACAGAACGGGTGAATTAATACTGGTCTAGTGTATGAAGTGTATTATTTAGCTGGTGTAGTACGCAGACAGTAACTCCACGCTGAACAAAGAAATGTTCATATGCTGACGTATTTGTACTGGTTCCACAATGTGCAGTATATTTTCTGGAAGTATTAGCTGCATGTTTTGATCCATCACTCCGTGTGCTTATAGTAAGTAAGTAACCAGGTTACAGTCTGCCTTGTTGAATAAGCTGATTTCTTAACTGTCGTGTAAACAGGAAACCTTTAAGGCAGCGTAATCAGGGTAGGGGACTTAAGAAAGCTGATTTACAAAGGTTTCTCCTGGAGAACATCAGTTCCTCTGCCATGTTAATGTATAACCAAGTAGCTAAACTGCTTTTACAAGAGTTCATGTGCAGGACAAAAGGCTGCAGAGCGGGTGAAACCAAAAACGGGATCTTTACAGCAATGCCTCCACATTTCTGTTTCTGAGCCAACCTGAAATTAGCACAAAGTGACCTGTTAGAGTCTGAACAAGTCGCTTTCCACCACCAGCACTCACTGTGCTGACGTGTGCTGGAGCCCAGAAACTGTGTCACTTATGTCACTACACAGTTAAAACCTGAAAAAGTCTAAAGTGGAGGAGAATCTATGGAAACCCATTGCAGCCACAAGAAACTAAATTATGAAATAAAAAAGTATAAATGCAATATATCTCATTTTGACTTTTTATCTCATCATTTTGAATATTTTTTCCATCATGACAAAGTTTTTTTCTTAATCTTAATTTTCAGTTTTGGGGAATATTGTAAGACAAAAAGGAATTGCCTCTTTGTTTCGGTGGCTTCATAAACTGAGAACACAAAAATATAATATATCTTACTGACGTTTCCACTTTGTCATTTTGCTGTTGCTATTTTTTGTGTTTTCTTTATCTATGGAGCACTAGAGTATGGGTCCTGGTGTAATCGTGTAAAAGCTGCTATATCTACTCAATTCTTACAGGAATAAATAAAGTTATAGTTAATTCCATTAAAAAGGGCTGTATGGCCACAATCTGATCACGTTTAAAAAAATAATTTAGAGTAAGAACACAGAACACTGTATAAAGTGCAACATGACTGGATCGTTCAATAAACTAAAAAACACATCCATCACAGACCAGGTGACACTTAACGTCTTCACCAATCTCTCAATCTACTTTTCCTAAGTAGATGTACACATGCACATGTTTAGTCAACATCTATAAAGGTCACGAGTCATATTGCAACTTGACCTTTGTTTTCACACCAGGAAGTTTAGTGAAAGGAACTGATTTAGAGGTGTTGGAGTAAAAACATCGAGCTTCAGCTTTTCATCAAAGCAAGAATGTCCTGAAGTCACACAACAGATCTTCAGAGGAAGTTTCCTTACTCACCTTTACTGGTCAGCAGCTTCGTCGAATGTTGTTTGTGGAAGAAGATATCCAATATTTTAAAGACTTAGTCAACTAATTAGCCTTTTCTGATATAGCCAGTTTGTGCTTTTTCTATACAAATATGCAAAACATTGTCATTGTGACTTAAAAAAACAGAAGAGAATGTGTTTAGAAGATCTGATTTTTCTTAATGTATTTCATTTTCATTTAGTGCTGCGCGTGTAATCTTCATCAGTGAACTACATAAAACCATCAGTCGAATTTAAATGGGATTTGTGAATGAAACATCATCACCCTCAGTTGGACAAAGTGACGTTTCCACAATGAGTCAAAGCTATTTTAACATTAGTACTCAAAGCAGAGACAAAAACTCACCTCACCTCTGGAGGCTGCTTAAAGAAGGGTCCACATGGACCTCCAACACCAGCTTGGTACTTGAAGGTCAATTTTAGGAGACAGGTTTGTGGTGCCCTTTATACACAACAGTGAGGTGTGTATTTGTGTGGTGAAGCTGCCTTAAAGTGGCAGTTTGAAAGACAGACACAAGCAAGGTTATGTCTTTAAAATGTAGGACACCTCCCTTAGTTCAAAGGCATGTGGAGGATTAAGCAGCATGTCATTGAATACCAGGTATTAGATCAGAACAGCACGAACGCACACATACGCACACATGAAGAGTACAAGTCAAGCTTGAGGCCAGTGTCCAAGCCGTGACTAATAATCACAAGACCACCAGGCTCTAAAACGTGCTTTCAAGTAGCTATCTGTTCACATCCAAACACATCCACTCGATATTCCCTCTGCTACCAAGGTTGCTAATTTCATCCCTGTGGCTCAGTGTATGTCCGTGTGTGAAAAGAAATGCAGCCTGCTATGACAAGGTTACATAACATCTGAAGGCATGTGTGTGTGTAGGTGTGTGTGTGTTTGTGTGTTTGTGTGTGTGTGTGACAGTTTAGTCTGATGCCAGTTGAAGGTTACTAGAGATCACACACACATGGATACAAGCTTTTAAAAAGCCTGATCTTGAACAAAATGAGGAAAAGTTAATTATTGATGTAGACATTTATGATGTTTAAAGGGGTCATATTACAACATTTGAATTCTCATGTTACGTGTATACTTTTATGAAACCAGAGGACCAAAACTTGAGGTGAACATGTGTTTACATGCTTGTTTTTTATGTTGAGCTTTCAGTCTTAACTTAATTCAGTTCATTCTGAACTGACTTTCCATTTTGGGCAACTATACCTACTAATTACACCTTCCTGCAAATCTTCTCAGGTTAGCTGCCAATGCTCCAGCTAGCACTAGTCTGACAATTCATGCAGAGGCTAATATGGTTGCAGCTACAGATTCTGAGCAATGTTTTGTTGGTGTTGTTCCAACTGGCATAGTTTAGCCCACAGGAAGACTCCTACAAGCTGGCAAGTCAGAATAGCAGGGTTGGGGAAAGTGGGGCCTTAAAGACAAAGAAGCTCAAACGAGCCTTTTTTAGAAGAGTCAGAGATACTGTTGCATAGAGAGGCATTATAACATGTATTTGACTTTTTTAAACTTGGAAATTATATAATCTGTATCAAAGGAGCTCTAAAATCTTGAATCAAGAATAATATGGTGAATTTATGAGACAAGCAACATACAAATTAAAAAACAAGCCCAAAATTACATAACTAGATGTCTATGAGGGACTAGTTCATGTGTAGTTCATGTAATTGTGAAATGTTCTATTGACAAAAGGAGGAACAGATGTTATTTTGGCAAACTGATAATAAACTTTATATTGAACAGTTTAATGGTCACTCACAGTTTGTTTTTTAAACAAAATAAGAAAAACTCGAATACCCAGAGTGCTTCTGTTGGTTTTACCCACATACAGTGTCTAAAAAGTATTTGCCCCCTTTGATGTTTCACGCTTTTATTGACATAATAAACAATCGTGGTCAATATAAGTTTGACAAAAAAAATCTGAAAAATACCTCATTAATGTCAAAGGTTTCTACAAAGTAATGTCAATTAAATAAAAAATGTCACCTGATCACTCTGACCTGCCTGTTGCCCCTGGTCCCTGTTTTTCCTCACCTGCCCACATCTGCCTTTGTTATAATCTGAGCTTACCTGGCATTCTTTAGTCCTGAGTTCATAGCTCTTGTTACAGTAATACTTTATTAAAAAGCAAACATGTGTCTAAACACAATCCAGCCAGTGATTACATCACCACCGCATTGTAAGCAGAAGCTTCTCAAATGACCACTACGCTATGTAAATCAATGAAAGTAATCCAAGAAGGTGGTCATCTACTTTTCTGGTATGAATGTTAACCTGACCACAGCCTGCCACTCACCCTTCGATGCTACACACTACAGATAAAGACACATTGCTATAAATGCGTCAGCTGGGAAAATGTCCATGGACAGGTTCCAAACATGCTCAGTATAAAATAGGAAAAGAAGCTCCAACGTGATGAAGTGAAAGAAATACAAAAGCATCTGTAGCTGCTTCACAAGAACAGTGTCATTATGGTCAAAATAAACATTGCATATGTGCAGTCGGTGAACTAGAGCTGCACAGAATCCCTGCTGACACAAATCTTTAGGCTTCATTTGCAAGCTGTAGAAAGCCACACAAAGACTAGGGTGGTGAGAATTTTAAGTCATAGATACGGACATACCGATGCTGAAAGTATGACTGTGTGAGGTAACCGGTTACCTCTGCCTCTCTCGTCTACTCCTGGCAACAAGTCATAGAGGTTCTTTGACAGTCTGTAATTTCTCCTCCAATCTGAACGCATGAAAATGATGAATCAGAGTCTGTGACAATAACAATAAGAACAACACTACAGCTTACAACAGCTTTGCTTTAATCCAAATCACGTCATAAAAGTAAAAAACTAGGAAAAAAAAGCAAATTGATGCTTGGTTCAACCTGCGTCTTTTGTATTTCCACTAAGTTACTTAAATGACACACTGAACATCACGTTAAAGGTCACACCTCTACACTGCAGAAGCATTCTGCTGACCTTTGTTTGGGTCAGTGTAAATAAGCAAAGTTGTCGTAATGAAGGGTCAATTTAATGTCAATAAACAGTAATCGCTGTCTAAAAAGAGGTGTTATAAAGAGCTGTAGCAGTTTAACCTTTATTGGGTGAGTGTAGTGAATCGTGTCCTCTTGTCTTTATACATTTAAGAAGCAATGCAGTGAAGGTCATGAAGAAGAGTTCACTAATCAAGGTAGGGGAGAACTCTCACTCACCATGATGTCTGCACACTGCACTGTGGAGCAACCCTGGGGACTCCAAGCAGACCAGATGACATCACGCCATCTTTGCAAACATCTGTGATTAATATCATTAATTTACTGAAGAGGCACTTAGGTGCCATGCTGTGTCACTAACACAGCCTGGGTGAGGAGTTTAATTCCCACTGAGACCACCCATGTTAAAATGTCAGCACTCAGTGTACTGTTTGGAATAATCTGTCCTCCAAATGGCTCTTTTCACATGTGGGCTCTAACAGGATTACAAATCCAGCTAGGCCAATATGTCAGCAGTGTGTCAAAAATGTTCCCTGGCGCAAGTATTTGTATAGTCTACAGATAATAAAGATTACACAACGCAAATATTTTTGGCTTTTCATTTCACAATCACCTGTATTGCAAACCACGATGTTCCAAGCATCAGCTGGAGTCAATTGAAGTTATGTAATGTGTATTGCTGTGATACTTAATGGCTATAAATCTGCTTTACCAACATTTTATTGGTCAGCAATGGAGGATATAATGTGTACATTTATATCAGAAGTTGCTGAGTCCTGACAAGTTAGACACGTCTTTGTATGGTACAAAAAAGTGTGTTTACAAGTTCTGCTCCAGATTCTAGTGTGTGGTTCGGTTTAGGCAAGAAAAGCACTGTTGTTAAGGTTGGACAAAGATTTGTGTCTAATAAGACAGTTTTAAGTAAAAATGTGCAATGCTGTCGTCAGTAAAAGTGGATTTTGTACTTCAAGTTGGATATTTGTCAGGTGCCAGTGTCCATATAATTAATATGTCAGGTATAAGGGTTTCAGTTATGCTTTCTGTGTGCTGTGGCCACTGCTTTGCGGCTGGTGTGGGATGAGGTCTAACAACTCGAGTGCATCACTTTAACTGACAGTTATCTTCTTTAATACACTCAGTGAGTACTCTTGGCTGGTTCCTACTGCCAACTGTGTGGTACAGACACAAATGGACAAGGAGGGAAAATGCAGCCCTCTGGTTTTGGCCCTGATCCATGTTTTTAGCAATGGATTTCTGATGTTGGAGGAAGATCAGGCCTATGATGGAAAGCACTTTGGCCTCTGATTTCTTTGAGAAACACATTTATATAACAAGGGATGTTGTATCAGGGTTATGCAACCAGCCTGGATTTTGGAGTCAACCACACAGAGTTTATGTGTCACGTACTTCTCATACCGTTCTACGAATGGTTTAGATTTATTTTGTTTTATGTTTATGTTAAATCTCAAGTGTGAGTGAGTGAGAACATGTAATTAGGTAGAAGAGTGGCCTCACAGACTGACTAGCAATCCCGAGATATAACAGACATTGCTGTGTCTACCAACAGGCATTTGTCAAAATGTCTGTCAGGAAAATGCTGTATCAGCAAAATAGATGGTAGTAGCGACAGCAACTACTGTAAGTTATATATCAAACAACTAAGCCCAGGTTGCTCCATACTTGGTCTGGTGCTTGGCAGCAGCTGCCTTCTCTGTGACAGCTTCGCTGTTTGTTTGAAATGTTAACTTGCACTTGGGCCTGCTGTTTTCATACACGAAGGTGGCAGGATTAAAAACCCAGTAAGACAACACAAGGTCTGTGTGTAACCCAAAAAACATGAAGAGGACTAGAATGGCTGAGACACAACACACCATTTACACTTAATTTCATAGAAAATATGTAAAATATTAGTTAGTGCAGATTTAAATTACAGCAGACATCTAGTAATAGCAATGGGACGTTACTGGTATTGTTAGACTCCATAGAACATGTTACTTTGTGTTCATGTGCATCACTAGTTTGATGGAAATCGTTGAGGAAATCCTAAAAACAAGACTGTGAAATTTTATTTTACACAATGCAGAACATTGTCCTAGTTACACTTCACAGTTCATTAATAGAGGTTTATGATCAGAGTAAAACGCGGCTGCATGCTGGATTTATCCGCTATACAATGTTAGTCCATAAAAGTGAAAAAAATCAATTAGGATTTAGGGACAGTTCTGGCTTTATTATTCCAGTAATCCCACAAAGCCTGTGATGCGTGAGAGTTAAGCCGACTGTGGTGATATCATGGCGGCTGTCTTCTCTTGCTGTCTGTCCCACTGAGAGTGCTATTGTTCATCAGGCATAATGTTAGCATAATCTGTAGCCTCTCTGCCCCTCGTAACACCTGTGCCTTCACACTTCTCGAGCCACTGCAGAATCCAGACGAGATTTTAAGTCAAGGAGAAAAAAAGTGAAGAGGCAAATAAACAATGAATGGATTATCTTTTATATTTAAAGCTTCTATAAAGAAACACTGGCCGCATCTAATGTGGTGGTTCTCAATATCATGAACCCCACAAGTCTGAATTACAGTGATGGAAAAAGCACCAAATAAATAATATTTATGTTTAATGTTTAATTGCCTTTATAACTCTAAACTGTCAGGATGTTATGCTGAAGTAAAATATTATGCGGAAATAATATTTTGTAAGTAATCTGTCAAATTAAAAAGTGTTTATTAACATAAAGTTCAGTTCAGTCATAGATTTTTTTATGGATGATGGAACATTCTCTGAAACTGTATTTAGAGCAACTTCTACCAAACATAACATAAAGACCTATATTCCCAAAACACAGAAGTAAAAATGCTTAAGATGTAAAATCAAAAGCCTCACACACCACTAAAATCCCTTTAAATACAAAAAAACATAGCTATATTTTAATTTTAGTTCACTTGATGGTGACTGTAGTGGCTCCAGTCTGAATAAAAATAAAAAGCACACATTAACTTGCTGAACAGACTTCTCACACGTCATGCTCTAAACCTTTCTTGACAATTCTGTTAGCATCCAAGGAATACAACAGTATTAGACTCTATGCAATTCATGCAACACATGCATCAGCGCTGCAGTAAAAACGACATGACTTCCTGTTTTGGAGTGCTCAAAGTGTTTCCTAGTGTCCTCTGCGCTCACAAAGATATCCCCAAGAGGGCCTCACCCCCTATTAGTGTACATAAAAAATCACAACTGCTGCACAACAACACCTGACTACTTCTGATAAATTAACCAGAAATCCTTTATATGTATACACTATGTATTTTAAACTACAATATTTTATGTATAGATCATTTACTGTATGTGTCAGAAACAAACAAAATCTAAAAATGTCTCTAAAAGTACAAGTTAAATGCCAGTTTTGTGTGAAAATGTTGAAAGGCAAAGTTTCTGACATACTGGGTTCAAATTGTTTAGAAAAGAAGTCTTTTGCTGTTGAACTTGTATGAACAGAAGTTTTTGGGCTCACATATTTCCTCGCATTAGCAATCCAACTATTAATGAAGACTTAACTACCAGACTTTGTTCCCCAGAGCAGCTGAAAAACCTGGACAATTTCCACCAAAACAAATGCCACAAAACATCATTAATCCAGTCTGGCTTTGGACCAGGCCTGGGCTTTCAAACAGTCAGTTCTCATGCTCTTCAGTTGTACCTGTGAATAAACACTGGAGTGTCCACCCACCTGCTGCAGAACTGAGGACTATAGACAGTGCAGGGAGACCCTTGCTTAATGGTTATGGTGCCCAAGGGTGCTTTGAAGACGGGGCATAAAGGGGCCCTTTTATTGTTTTCTGATAAATGGAAAATGGCCAAAACCATAAATCTGCCGACTTCAGTCAGTGCCGCTGGGCTAAGTAATTAAATAAGTCATGTGCCAGTTGGCACAAGCTCACCACAGACTCCCTCCTTTGATAGATCCAGGCAGGCAAACAACCAGGCAGCTCAATAATTTCCTTTGTTGCTGGTTAATTGGTTTTCTGTGGTGTCTGCCATTACCATTTACATTATACAACAGCGAGACCGAGCAAGTCTTTGTTTTCTATCAAAACATGGTATCATCTACAAAAAGATACAATTTTGCCACCTGTCATGCAGAGGAAATTTTATTAAAATCTTTTTTTTTTTAAGTCATATTCACATTCAGCATATTCAGCTTGGGAGACGCAGCACACAAACACATGATAACGGACATCTGTTGCTGCATTTGGAAATTTTTATCCTCTGGAATTTGGGTTAATTAAAATTTCGCTGCTGGTTAAACCCAACGTCACCCTTACACTCCTAAAACTTTGCATGCGTCATCGTCAACAGAATTGACTCACCAGTCTGTTGTCAAACGGTGCCCTCTCATTGGTGAACGCCCCAAAAATTGTTTGCTGATGAGAAGAAAAAGAAAAAATGTTATAACATTCAAGCAAGATGATTATTGGTATTGGTCAGAAGAACTATCAACATTATGCACTGTAGATTCAGTATGATGGGTTCATTTCTGATTAAGGGAATCATTTGGTTTCTAACATTCTACGGAAAGTTGACTAAGCATTGTTGTTCTTTCTCACAGCCTCTAAATGAATTAATGGTAATAAAACCTGGATGTAGGATTTGTCACACAACATGCATTTGTAAAGGGACTTCCTGAGGCTTCTATTTGGATCATGGGAAAATCCACGGCAGGCTAAAGAAGTGACAAAGTTTTTTGCAATGAACAATACAGCTACAGATCAGTGGCTTTCAATTGCTACTGTAGATCTACACGCCTTGATAACAGAATTTCTTTATATATTCTGCTGCACTTAGTTGTGGATTGGCAAACTTGTCAGTCAAGATAAACACAGACAACCTTAGACAATCTTTCATTTATTTCTCGTAGACAACTATGAGGTCTGCATAAAACTAAAGGCTGTTTCTTCTGTATGTCACACTGGAGGAAAACATCAGTTTCTGAACACACTACATATCCATTCACAGTCGGCAATGGGACGACCAACCTGGCATTTCTGAGATTTTAAAATCCCAACACAAGACGTATCACAAAATGTACTGGGTCTTAACGGACTGATGGAAAAACCTGCATACATTTGATCACAATAGTGATTCATTTTTGAGCCAGGGATCGGCAAAGGCTTCGACAAAGCACAAAGACTGAACCAGCTTAAGTTTCAGCTGGTAGCTAGCAACCATTCCCTCATAAATCAAAATGAATGATGACTGTTTTTTGCATTGCTCCCCATGAATATTTGGCATATGAAGATGTTGTGACAATGTGGGTATAATCAAGATAAGGTCCGTGGATTAAATGTCCCTTGTTCAGATCGAGATAGATGTTTTATCTACAACCTTTGTTTTAGTTTTCATGGCTTTTTAATTAGCTATGGCCTGACAGGAAGTTAGGGGAAGTTAATAGAAAAAGATCAGGAATGGGATGTAATATAGTTTAAGAGTGCTGGGAAACACATGGTCAGTGATTTGTAAGTGACTGTCCACTGTCCACAGAAGACCTGCACCTTATGAAATTATAAATTGAAAATAAAATCACCGGGTGATTAGATGTGCTAAGAAATATGGTGCCAAACACACTGCTCAGGGACACACCAGCAGTGACTTTACTCTCTTAATGCAGTTTCTTATATTTTTAGATGGAATGTCTTTACATGTGACCACTCTGTATCTTATTCAACAGTCAGAATTAATAAAAAAAATACAAGGAGATTAAAACAGCGTCACAAAATATGCGTTTACAATGGAGTCTTCACAACCCTAGTGTTTTTAAAATATCTGCTGCAGGCCTAACCTGTAAAAAAGCAAAACAAATATGAATTCATAGGCTTGTGTGGCAAACAACAGCAACACACTAATTACCCTTCTTTGTTGTTGCTAGCCCTCTTCAACACTAAAAACCCATGTCATCGACCCCACACCGAACAGTTGTTGCCATCCCAGTCGAGTGTTGGACAAAACTGATCTAGCAAGGTAGAACGTATAAATCTTTTGGCACAAAGCAGCTCGGCAAAAAGCTGCTGAGCTGTAGGCGTTGTACAGCAAACTGACGGCATGGGGGGAAAGTAATGATGCTAATAAAAAATCCAAATTTATTACAGTGGGACAGGTGCCTTTGCCGAGAGTAATGGTAGTCATATGCGTTTAATGTGGGTCTGAATGTGAGCAGCATGCGCAGGATAATTAAAGTTAAAGCTTTAAATACAGAAAGAGCAGACGGAGCAGAATAAAATGCTTCTCAATGCAAGTGAGATGATGACCTGATGCTGAACAAAGATGTACACCAGCCAGATCTCTTGGCGTTCCTCCACGTACAGTCGTCTCAGAGTTTATACACACAGAGGAATAACTGGACTAAACCTGGCAAGCTCTCCTAATCAAGCATATGATTAACAGCGTTTGTCAGAGCATTCAGAAGCAGGGAGATGAGACTATAAACAAACATTTCCTTTCTGTTTGCACTGAGGAATTATAGAGAGCAAACACAAGTGATTTTACAGATTGTTGATTCGGCTGTCTTGTGATTAGCATCCCGACTCTTAAGTTTTACAAATGAATCACAGGCAAAACTGCTGCTAGAGAAAGGAAAAGTTCTACTTTAATCCTTATGTCCCTGAGTAGCAATAACAAGTAAAAAGTAAAGTTTCACATCTCATCTCTTTTCCAGCAGAGTGAGAAAGAAGTGAAAATGACCCTGCAGTGCCCGTTTCCATGTGCCGCTGTCAGGGTGGGCATTCACTCAGCTTTAATCTCCTCAAGTTGAGCACTGGCAGGGATTTACCAGTAAAAGCCTACAGCTGCATGCTGTTGCATAACTTAGCTCTATTTGCCAACCTGTTTCTCCGTGACACAGAAACGGGAAATCAATAGGAAAGAGCGGTTGGATGCTGCCGTGCTCGATATTGTATTTATTCTCCTTTTGGTAGAGGAAGCGTGCACACCTTTTTTATGCTTTTAGAGAAGGAGAGTTCCAGAGGCGAACATACGACGCTGAGATAAAGCAGGAAATTATCTCTTCTCAGGAAATGACTTGTCTGATGCCATAACAACATATAGAAATCCTCTTAAACCATATTAGCAAAAAGAGGGATTTAACCGAATAAATCCTAGAGGTTCCGAGCTGTTTGCATTACGTAGCCAGAGGATCAAGAGATCAACTCATATTTCACCGTCTCCTAAATGTAGCCTCCTTTTAATGTACAAAGCAGCCACATAAGCCATTATTTGAAGCTACTGCAAACCTTAAACCGACCCAAAAAACAGAAGACACATAATGACCGATATAATTTGCGAGCTGATTGGATGATATTAGCACGAATGGCCTGTTTTTGATCATGATCAGACGGCCTCCTGCTTTGGGAGTGGACATTTTGACTCCACATTGAACAGTGTGATCTCAGCCCTTCCTGACCCTCTGCAGTGCCAGGAAAGTAGCGGTTCCCTAAAATCACTTACCCGTATTAGTTATTAATACAGGCTCAGGCTGAGTTCTATGAATCATTTATGGGATAGTGCAGAGACTAATTGAAAAGAAAGAACAGATTGTGATAAAGGTCATCAGCTCAGTGTGCTTTTTAGGAATTATGAGGAGAAAGCAGCAAGGGCTGTTGCAGGAAAGCCACAGACTGCAGCTACTGGCAGGACACACACAGCCTGAAGATGAAGTAATCCTGTTTAAGTGTCAAAGCCATTAACACGGAAAATGGTTTCTGTGTCACATACAGTGTCTCTTTCTGTCTTCAGAATGTTGTATTAAAGTCTAGTTGTAGTTTTTTAATGGTTTGTATGAGTTTGTCCAGTGATGCAGATGCACTGTCTGATTAAACTCTACTCTGAGCACTTGCAATGGATTGTTGGTACTCAAGTCAGTCATTTTCTAAATTAATCTTTTTTCAACAATGCCCATACAGACACTAAAACCAACAATGACTTGCCCCCTACTCATGGATGATGTCTATGTCTATCCTGGGTGATCTGATCAGAAGTGGTCAGCACTAAATCCAAATCTAAACAGTCGCCAACACGGATTGCAATCCGATCACACAAACCACTGTTGCCTAGGTGGTCAGGTGCTCATTTGACCACATCTCTATTGTAGTGTAAACAGGTGGGCACGTAGTTATTTGGAGAGAGGGTTCAAATGTTCAAAACAAAAAAGAAAGAAAGAGAGAAACAGGGAGATAAACACCGATGGTAGATGCAGCACATAATTTACATTTGAGCAAAGGAATCTGTCCACATAAAAGTGATCTTATAGCGGAAATCACACAGTGAACACAAGTGGTTTGCTGGACATGTCAGGTGTAAACTGTGATGAGTCTCAGCCGTCCACTACTGATCCGATCACCCAAGACGCATCTTAATACCAGGTTTAAACAGGTCCTATAAGGATATGGATCGTAATTTAGATTAGATTATTCATGTGACTGAGATCTCTGTTATTCCAAACCACCATATTCCTAACAACTGTGTCAACTGTCAGTGTACATCAACTGTGCATGTGCAAGATCTCTGCACTTTTATTGGTGTTTCCCAGTTTCCCAATCACGTTACTCAGTGGAGCGATGTGTGGCTGATAAAACAAAGGATATCTACAGCACAGACAAAGAAGGCAATCCAGGTTGCAGACTGAGAACCTGTAAATGGAGGCAAATCATTGCTAGTTTGTATGGAGATTGAGGAAAATATGAGAGAATAATTTATCTGGAGAATGAAGTTTTAAGAAAGAAGCTGCTTCTACTCTTTCGTTTTTCGTTCCCTATGAAAACTAATGAATATTTCCTGAAAACATTTTTAAAAAGCTCATACATTTCTTCAACCTGCTGGGCGCTACATATACAAACTTTACTTACATAGGACTAAAGAGCTAAGAACCTGTAGCTATTGCACTTAAAGATTGTTTGCTTGTAGTTTTAGCTCATAAAGACAAAGTGCATTTGTTTGGGACATTATTCAGCAGATTAATGCACATTTGGTGGGACCATATGTGACAGTGCATTTAGGGTCGACTCAAAATACATAAGAGTAAAAAATTCCTGGCTGACTTTTGCATAGTGACAATTATTTTACTCTTTGTAAACCACAGACATTTAACATATTTGGAAGTTTCCCAAAGTCTGGAAAAACTGGTTTTATCTGGGTGCCATCTCATTGTAAAGTTGTTGGGACAATGAAGTCAGTAATGGAGATACTAATGTGTCAAAGGTCAGACAGCTCTTGAGCAAATCAGGAAGACACTAAGCTTTTTTATCCACACGAGTCATGAGATAAGATAAAAAGACAGCGATGATTAAGTGAAAATATGTTATTTGTTGACTGACGAACTGTCAAAGACTGTGTCAAAGATTAAGGTAATCTTTTGTGGAGTGAGAGGAAATGTTGACCCCTGTGGTTTGAGCCCGAATATGACTGATGTCACTCAGTACGTGAGATGGAGTAATGAGAGAGAGAGAGAGAGAGAGAGAGAGAGAGAGAGAGAGAGAGAGAGAGGGCAGGGACACAGGGAAAGAAGCAATAAACAGACACACAGCTAGTCAACCCTTTAGACCATCCATTGTGCCACTCAGCACTTTTCCTCTTCAGTCATAATAGAATTGCTTTGGGGACTTGAACCTCAAAGCAGCGCTGCTACCTGTGACCTGTGACCTGTGACATCCCACAACTACAAAGCTGCTTACACAGGATGACCATCAGGAGATGGCTGATCTATGACATCTGAGGACAGCTGGGTTATTATCTTGATGACAGAGGCTGGCCTGAACCTGGAGTGACCTGGTAACGCTCAGTTTACATGTTTACAACCAAATGAAGACCTTTGACACCACTGACCTTTTCTTTTCATCTTTAATAATGAGTTCTGCAAAGACTAGATTCATTCTGTGAGCGTATACACTATGTCTAATTAGTAATTGTGTTAAACCTAGGAGTGAACCAAGGACTGTGTGTAGAGCTCGATTACTTGAAGTCTTCTTACGCCTGTATGACTTATATGTTGGGTGTAGCTAGACTGCTGCTACACCCAACTACCAACTGCCAAATCACAGGAAGGTCTGGGTTTGAATCCACCTGTCAGCTTTTTCAATCAGCAACGACTTAGTTCTTGTTCTGTGCTGGTGCTAGTACTTTAACAATTTCAAATAATAGAGTTATATAGAATTATACACAACACCCAACAAATCCTACTTGAGCAGCACTAAGAGACAGTGGAAAGAAAAACTCTCTTTAACAGAAGAAACCTCCAGCAGAACCAGGCACAGGGTGGGCGGCCATTTGCCTCGACTGGTTGAGGTGAGTGGAAAGTGGAGAGAGAAAAGATTGAAAGCAACAAGCAGCAGACAAAACACTGGGCAAGTTTGTTGGGCCAGGAATTGCGCACTGGAAACATTCAGCTGTGAGGCCGCTATAGCTACAGGAGAGAAAAGACATGCTGGCAACAGCTGGCTCTCGCCCAGCTGAAAAAAGCTGCTGTGTTCTGACCGGTGTTATATAAGGGTGTGCAAGAGACAAAAAAAGCTGTACAGATTTAGACGGGTATCTGGAGGACCTTTTACTACAAAGGAACTTCAGCTTATGTAAAAACGACTCTCTCCACAAGAAGTGGATAGACTGTCTGCACCGATTAGGTCAAGAACACACACTGCAAAAAATCTCCATCTTAAAAACGCCTGTGTTCCACAAAGTATCTTCATCTTCAGGAAATACTTTTCTTAAACTTGACTCGACCCTGTTAGAACTGACATCTTTTCCAGTGCAGTGCATGAGATAAGCTCTTCTCCTGTCTGCACAATGTGTTGGCCAAAAGCCGTCGTGTCTGATTCTTACAAAACTTGGTCAAAGTTTATATAATCCCAGCCGGCTGCCCCTGCCCTAGTTTGAAAAGACGTGTGACTCAGCCTGTCCGGCACCATGAGTCGGGTCATGACTAACCCTGGCCACACTGCAACTGAATGAGGGTATTTTTAGTTGTGTTATTAAATCACAGAGTTTCTACTATATGTTTCACTTGCCGTCATTGTCTGAGCTTTTGTTCCGATTATTGTAAAGGGCAGTAAAATACTTTATGTATGCTGAAAAGCCGATACAAGTAATCCACCTCAGTGTAAAAAGTCATCATGAAAACAAACAAACAAACCAAAAAGATACTGAGATAAAACACTTATTGCTCATCGGAGGAACTACTGAACGTTCTCAACAACGGCTACATCGACTCATGTTTAAATCACACATTAATTAATAAAACTGCCCCTGATCCCACTGCTCGGGCTGAACGGGCTCAGTCCGTAATAACTGTCAGTGGTTTGAGGATCAGCTCTATGAGGGGAAACATAATCACAACAGAGAGTGTTTACCTTGTGCTATAAAATGAAAACAAAGCTGAGTACGCCATGTTTAAATTGGAAGATAATCTTATGGGCTTTAATGCACTGATGACATGCATCCTTCAGGTCTGAGAGGATATTAAAATGGAATTAGGCCTCTGCAGAAAGCCCTGTAGGATGCAGGTTTTTCAATCGAGCAAAGAGGGGTCACCCTGAGGAGTTATCGACCGGTCGAGATGCCCTAGAAACGAGTTGTAATGTAAAGGTGACAGCAATGTTAGCATTGCTATGTACAGTTATTACATTCTAAACGTTTTCGTCATTACTAGAACTGGACGTCAGCTGTTAATGTCAGCGTTTGTCAGATTTAGCCATTAGTTAGCTAACTAGCATTAACTATGTTTCTTCAGAGACAGTTAAACTAGTCTAATAAATGATGACTCACTTCTTAGTTTTAGATCAGCGAAGAGTTGGTGCCAGGCTGGAACCAGTTTTTCTGGCCATATAAAAATAAATAACTGCAGCGCTGCGAAGACAGAGACGTAGTGTAATGATGTGGCTCTACAGTGGCTCTCTTGCCTATGGAAGGGGCAAACTGGTTCTTAGACAGTTCCTTTAACCATTCAACCAACAACACTAGCACCAGACCAGAACTAGCACCAAAGTTCTTGCTGGTGGAAAAGAGGGTAACAGAACCCAGGCCCTTCTTGTTGTGAGGTGAACTGTGCTAATCACTTTAACACTATGCTATGCTTTTTATTAAAATAAAAATGAAAAATGTAAATAAACATAGAAGCTAATACGAAAAAGGTCAAATATTATCCTGTTTGTTTCAGCACCCCAGGAGTTCTAATACAACATTATTATGCAAGTTGCAAAAGAAGTCATAAGAAAACATTTGTACACGTTAGCTGCATGGCTACTAGACTAAAAACCATACACATCTCTTTAACAAACACTTTTTGTTATCCTGCATGAAAGTGCTGAAGCAATGTCATCACAAGTGTTAACAGTCAAATGAATTACAGGTAAATCTCACCCTGAATGACAAATGTGCTGGTCAATGATGAATCTTTAAAGGTCAAAGTTCAATCAGTGACTTCTGCTCAGAGTAAACCAAAGACAATCAATTTCACAAAGAGCAAAAGCATCTCAGTCCATTTATTATGAACAAATGCTACAGATTAAAATAAATAAAAGTAGCTCCTTGATATTCCCTGATAATAAACACCACAATCTGAACCATAGGAGCTAACACTGGTGTAAAATAGTTTTTCCCCCCATGAAATATATTTCTGCCTCTGCTTGTCTGAGGATTCATAGCGGTTTGTCCTCCTCTGCTGGTTTTGTGTTTATCACCCAGAGAATTTCCTAACAGCCGTGAAGCCATCAGTCTTCAGAGCTGAACAGTAGCCGCTCTGTATCCACTGCCCCAAATCTTTACCAACCCCATCTATCATGGAAAGGTTAAACTCTAAACTTTATATAACAGTTGAAATGTCACACCTGCACTCTATTCTTCATCCAATACAAACTCACAGACATACAGGCTTTTCCCTTGTGTACGGCTGACACCTCAGGTAGCTGGTGATTATTATTCTCATGTTTCATGTCTAGAAACTCCAAAAATGAAGCGATTCCGTCTTGTGACCCTGACTAAACTGAACTGGTGAGAGACCATGGGATGATTTTATTGTTCCTTTTCCAGGCAGCTTTATTCCTGCAGCGAACATGAGGCTACAAACACATTTTTCAACAGGCACATTCACAAAATAGCAAAGTAGAACATAAGTGCTGGCAAGAAAAATGTAGAAGCACTGTTTTGATTCAGAATTTCAGCCAGTTGTCTACCTTCACTGGACCATTTTAAATTTGTCTTGTCGTTTTTATCCTCTCCATGTCTTCCATGTTGTCTTATTAATCCCCTTGTTGACTCTTAGCTCTATTTAATTTGATTTGTGGTTTAATTTGATCATCATCTCTACAACTAGACGCCACTTCTGTCTTTTAAAGTTCTCCTTCCTTTCGGATCAATTATCAGTTGTGTTTTATGACCTAAATTTAACATGTAAATGTTAAAAATCCTCTCCTTGATCTCTGCTTCCATTTTTTTCCAATTTACCAACTGTTACAGATGTCAGTTTTCTTTTAAACATCCACTTTCACAGGCATTAGGATATAAAATCCATCCCAGTGGTTGGTTTGTTAACATTCATAAGCACAATTTTTTGGAAAAATCTATTTGAATTCATCTGCTTAGGTTTTCTGGGTAATTTTCTATGAGTCTGTAATGGAATCTGTAAGAATAGAAACACAGTGAGCCTTGTGTCACACAACGCTGAGGACACTGGTGCTATATTTTAGTTGCACATACGTGTAAAACTTACACACTTTAGAATCACCTTTTGTTTACCAGTCAAAAGTCAACGGTTTGGCTTTTAACCGCTTCTCACAGAACTGTAAAGGAAAAGCCCGGGGTCATTCTGTATCTTACACTGTCAACAAATTCCATAGAAAGACCAAAACCAACAATGTGTTTTCTGCTCTGTCTGTGGCTACGAGCCCATTGTTTCCTACTGATGATGGAAATTTCTAAAAACAAGTCAAAATGTTTTTTTTCTGAAGGAGCTGAACACAGTTTTAATCAAACAACAACCAAACAGAAACTTAAGGGATTTTGGGGAGGGAGGTATTTCCACTGGCAGATTAATACACATTTGATGCTCTGGAGAGTATTTACAGCTTTTTTTAAGACTTGTATCTGGTTCATACACGGCTGCTCTATTAATATTTATTAAAAATGTTTATTCGAGACAAGAAAACCAGCATCAAAGAATAATCTCTCGCCTTGTAGCTGGTGAGCAGTACTGCTGAGGTTTCAGTCTTGCCTTGGCCTGACGAAAAGCTCCTGCTGCTTTTCAAATGATAAATGCAGGGTGTCTTTCCTCTGCTTTTATCTCGGATGAGGTAACTGCAAATGAACACCTCTCAACCTTTCAATTCATGGTAACACCTCCCCGGTGCTGCTCAGTGAAAAACACACAGCCAGATTACAGACTCATTCAGGTTTGTTTTATACTGAGTGAACGGACACACTTTCTGACTCACCTCCATGTGGCTGGCAGACTGACCTCACATTTCAGGTGTTTAACACTGTTCTCTTTGGTCAGGTCTGGACACGTATAGTGTCAGTGTATAATAATACTGATTGTTAGGTATTTTGATTTACAGTGAGCTGTAACTAATAGTTTTGACGTTACAGCACACACTTTCATTCCAGATGCAGGCCTCATCAAGGCTCTGTAGGTGAATACACTTCTGCTAACCCTGCCATACACAGGCACTTATTCTCTACAGCAACGCGACTGTGAATAGTTTACCTGACATTGGTAAAAAGTTTTTACTGGCCAGATTTATGTCAGATGATATTATATGAACCTGAGTTGTCATCACTGTCTGAGAACGCTGACTACAGTGACTCAGTCTATCAACTGAACATGCTTGTTTTTTTTTTTCTGTTGCTCCTTTTATGGTTAAACAAACTCAACCCTTATCATTCTTGTAGGTTATAATAAGACGGGGCCTCATGTAACTCCTGACTTAGCTCCACCTCAGCAGAACACTCTGTAAAGTTGCATGTACACAGACTCCCAGGACAGTAGTTGTCATATGATGTTTTGAGTCAGGTTATCAGAATGCGCTTTTGTCTACACTAAAAAAAGTATTTTAAGACAATCATCCCATTCAGTCACCCCCATCAGTATATACTAGCAAATTAATGCCATTCATAATTACGTTTTGCAGTAATTAATACGAGTAATAGTAATTATGACAGGAGCAAAGAAGAAACACACATTATGACATGGGAGACCAATGCTCATTTATTTTTGTTTCTTTGGACCATAGCTGTTTCATTGCTTTAAATAAGTATTAGTAATAACTATGATGACACGGGTCTGCCAACGTTAACAAAACATGATCTTTTTATAAACCTAGAGAAGCTCTAAGCCACCACTGCGCCACTGCCACACAGAGGAGCTATTTCAGGAAACATTCCCATAGGCATTATCAGAGGAGAAGGACAAGTGACATATATGGTCATTCAGTTTGAGGTTTCGCTGCCCAGGTTACTCACCCGTTGTCTGGAGGAAGGTCTCAGCCCGAGAGGGGTTTGGCTCCGACACTGCGGGAAGTGACACAAAAATATAATGATGAATATCAAGGACAGGGAGCAGTAACATTTCTTATTACATATCACTCATATTTTATTATATTTAGTAACTGTACTGGCATTGTAAACAAATATTAGGCTTCAGTTCACCTGTTTGTACAGTTTATACAGATGTTAAGAGGAAAATATAACGAAAACATGTTGAAACAAAAAAGTTAATTAGCTTCTGAAAATTGTGATTTATGGCTGCATTACTGCAAATTTGTGCCTGTTTCTCTTACCAAAGTGAATAAAGTGACCCTCTAGCAATAGCCGCCTGCTTGACACAGCATCAGGGGCTGTGCTACCTGGGACTTCCAGTTATGCTGCAACATGCTTTGCATTGAGGTGATATTTCAGGCTTGAAATACTCTGATGGTACAAAATGTTCTTACTGCTCTAATCAACAGTTCCCTCTGGGTGTTTTTAAAATGTACATGTTACATTCATAGCTTATGGTTCTGGTGTAGACAAAGTATGATTTTCTGATAGTAAAATATCATTAAAAATAAATACACTCTGAAAAGAGAGAAGCAAAAAGACCTTTTCCCTTTTTAACAGATAATTGAGCTCGGTTGCTGAGCAAATGCTGCAAATGCAAAACACAAATGGCTTCATTTAAACAGCGGGCATTAAGATGAATGGAGCTATTAGTGGTATTTAAAGATGGACATGTTAGGAGTTTTCCACAGAGGAGACAACAAACAACAAATCCTAATGAGTATTTAAAAGGCTGAACGTGGAAGATCCCACAGGAGTTATTTACAAAGGCAAAACTGGGCAGAATGCTAATGAACTCCCACATGGAGAGAAACACACTCGCGCACACACACACTTACGAAGACATTATTTGATTTGGACGTACATAATTGTGCACACACAAACACTAACGTCCACCTACACACACAGACAAAAAACACCACACACAGCGTATGCACAGATTCCAGCACATTCTGCTGTAGCAAAGACATCATTTGATTCCTTCTTTTCTTAAAGACACACACACTTAAACCTGGGATTATTTCATATCATATTGTTTCCATCAAAACTACACCTGCCAGACAAGTTGTTTGATCCAAAAAGGAAACCAGGAAACAGCGGTAAACCTTCAGGAGGACGGAGGCTTTTATTTTACGAGCTGCACCATCTGGAGATCTTTGGGAGGTACAACCAGAGAAGTGGACGTTAGAGTGAGGTGAAGGTGAGTGTAAGAGGTGGGGAAGAAGGTGACAGTTGAGCACGAGGTGATAATATGCTTCCTGCAACATTTCTGCAGTACTGTAATGCAGCAGGTCTCTGCTGAAGGGGCAGTGGTTGGGTGGAGGTGATGTGGTAATCCCAGAGGTGAATGATGGAAAAATTTTCCTTTAATTCTACAGCAGCTCTCTGGGTTTTCACACTTTCTTTCATGACAAACTGGGATTTGTTCCTTAAGTTTTTAAAGACAAATTGGTTTCTGTTTTCACTGCTGTGCTTCTTAAGGTGTTTTTCTGTTAGGACAGACAGCGTGTGCAGTACTGCACTAAAAATCCCATTTATTTCTATATGTTTTCGTGGCGCAAGAGCACATCGGCGTTCCACTGAGCTGAGTGCAGTGCAAGGCCTGTCTGGCGCGTTGTGCTCAATACAAGCTTGCAGATTTCAACCTTACTGCTTGTCTTGATCCAACCATGTCTTCTAAAAAGTATATTCATGCTGCATATACTGTATCTGTAACTAAAACACAAACTAATTACATTTTGTTGCCCAAATACAACCATAAAAAAGTTTAATGATACATTATTTAGACAAACTGCAAGATTTGACATGTTGGTTGGAAAAATTTGGTGGAAATATTTTACTCATATTTTCAGCTTTAATGTATTTTCAACTATACATGACATAATCATTTGTACTAACTGCCAAAAGTGACCAATAGGTACGCATTACTGTTTGATGACGTCTAGCTGTAGTGTAGCTCTAGTAAACATTACAAACCTAAATTAAAAGGATGCACTGTGCTGGCACACGTGGTGGCACATGAGCGGCGCCAATAAACACTGAGTGGCGTTTACAAAGGTACCTAGCGAAAGTAAACTAGATTAAAGGTCTTTGCGCGCCAGCAGTGACACAAGTAAACAATACGAAAAAGAGAGATGCTAACATTATGTCACAGTGCATCTTACCGAGCTGTATGCATGTCCCATTTAAATTATTACATTTATGTTTCAATTGGAGAGATTTTAAATTGGAGAGAGAAGAGAGATTTTGTATGAAAAACCCAAATATGTGACATTTACTGATGTCACAATGGGACAACTCACAACATAAATATAGTACTTCAATTTTTGCATCCAGTGCGACACTTTTTCAGTAAAGCACTTAAAAGCCTACTTCCATTAGATTTGTCTCATGCAATCATTATCTTAACATTAGAGGAAATACATGTGTGAAGAAAACTGATCACCTCGAAAACAAATCACGGCTGAAATTGTAGACAGTTCAGTCCTCAGAAGATTAGTTTCATCAGGGGATCTCTGCTTTAATCAAAATATGGGAAGTAAATTTTGACAGAGATGAATACACAGGAAGACAATCACACATAAGCCATGGTAATATCCATTATATATCCAAGGAAAATTTAAATTCCACACTATCTCATCAATGCTTTACTAATCTCTACCACTATATTTCCATGTTAATTTGCTGAAAATCAGGAGCAAACCCCTCATCTAACATATAATACCCGCTGAAGCTCAATCAAAACTCCCTCTATTCTGCACTTTAATTATCACTTTATGTCAACCAACATATTAATCAGACAATCAGACAGGAATATTATGTAGAAGGAGGAAACTGATATTTAAGAGACAAATCCTTTGGCTGAAACAAAGAAAACAAGAACAAGAAAAGTGTTTTATCCTTGGTATCTGCTTTCTCACATTTTTTTTATTGTTGTTTTTACTCCTGCTGACAATTGCTGTGACCTTTGGAGGAATATTACACCTAAGCCAGGACAGAGTCACGGTAGATATGATTGAATGCATCTTTGATAGGAGGAGCAGGACGAGATAAAGCGATAGTAGGGTCAGGAAAATGAGAACTGGGGGATGAGACAGAAAGAGAATCACCTCCTGTCCTTCCTAACAAGCACAGCGGGACTCTGCGGTTCTGACATTTTCGTTTTAGACACCTCATCCATCTTTTTAGTTGTTTTTTTTTTAAATCTGTCGACAGCAATTGGATTTGTGAAGGTTCATGTCAAATGAGAAAGAAAAAGAGATTTCTGTGTGCACAGTTCACACAGAGCCAAAAAAAACTGAAAATTACTGAATGAAAAATAAGTGAAATAGGGCAGAAGTGTCTGCCAAAAGTATTAGAAATAATATTGTTGGATGAATAACAGTGGATGGTAAATGGTGAGCACTAATAAATATAATTATATATATGTAAGTAAACGAAGAAAGGTTTAGCATATGACTTGAGTCCAAGTTCAAAATTGTGCTGTCGCTCTAGTTTTCGACAGAGACTCTAATCCAAGAAAACACATTTAATCAACTAAAATCTGCTAAATCTGACCTTGTGAACTCCCTCACCCTTCAGGTGAACCAGGTCAGTGGGTGACGCTCAATATACTTGTGTCCGCTGTGTAAAGTAAGAGGCAGAAATGTGTGTATCAGTGGCTATGAGGTGTCAGTGAGGTCACAGCGGCCCTGTGGGGGAGTCACCCTCCTCACAGGTCAGTGTCAGCTCAGTGATAACTAACAGCATTAACGTCAGCGATGATGTGGTTCAGTCTCGTGGGTTTACTGACACAATTAGACACAGTAGATAAGAGCAGTGTAGTTCTCTGTGTCTCTCTCTAAACTGGAACACTTCACTTAGTGGTGAACTGAAATTACAGCCAGCTGTGCTATTTATATGAATCTGAAACAGCAAAAAGTAACTAGTAACTAATGCTGGTAAAATAAATATAGTAAAAGTACAATATTATCTCATTTGTAGTGGAGTAAAAGTATAAGTAACATAAAATGGAAAACCTCAAAGTGTTTGTACTTTATTGGACATTTGTGACATTTTCATCAGCACAAATGGAATATTTGTATTATATCTTCTTATTGTTGTTATTATTGTTGTTGTTGTTGTTGTTGTTATACTCTTAAAATTGTCCTGCACTGAATTCTGTGCAAAGCTCCTAGAGCTCTAGTCTTTTGTCTCCCTTGCTGCCACTTCTAACCCTCTAATACTGAAAGATGTTCAGAGAAGGTTGTACCGTTTTGGTCGATGATTTCAAGTAAAAAAAAACTAAACTAAATTCCTAAATGTCCTCAAGTATATAAGTAATTCTAATTTATAGCCTAAGCTTTTGCTCATCATTGAATCTCTGTGCACCACTGCTTACACTGAGACTGAAGCGGCTTTAAGCATGCACATATTGACGAGACCCCCCCAACCAATGCGGAAATGTACATTATATGCACATATGCATTCAGTTTGTGCAAATGATTGTGTGTATGGGACAGAGAAGGTGCCTGTGTGCATGAGACACTTGCGTGCATGTCAATGGCAGGGGGTATCCTCCTCCTGAATGCAGAGCGCATCCAGAATATCTCATTGCTATTCATGTGATTTTGCCTCCTGGAATCAAACAGCAGCCGAAAGTATATTTGCACAGAGTTAAAATGCATGCTGTAGTGGAACAGAAATCTACCAGGGTTTCCTCCGAAATGAATTCTGCCTCACTCCATCAAGCTGTCTAATGTTTACAGTGTATCTATTGAAACATGGAGAGATATTCTCCCCATGTTTACGTAGTATTTTTAGCATATTGTACTTGTCGGTCTGGCTTCCTTTTCTGACATTTTCTAAACTTAAGCTTGAGAACTGACAGAATTGAAAATGGATTAAAAACATCAAAGCTAAAAAACATTAACCAATTCTGAAAAATATGTATAATATTATGAATAATATTAGTATTATTATTATTTTATCACTCTAAAAACCTTTGAGTTGGAGTAAATCCTAAGCTCATTCTCATCTCACAGCGTCACATAAAAACGTTTCCCACTTAACATGTCAATACTGCTGCGACTCCTAAGTTACCCCTTACTACGGAGGCCCCCAGAGACAAAGCACATACAAATGTGAAAGCATGTACAAAAAGGAAACGTGCTGCAAATCAGAATAAACAAACAAAAGTCGAAGCACAAACAAAAAGGAAACGCGATGCAAATTCCAAAAATCTGCCCTGAGGCTGTGTATTCCGGGTCTTCAGTTGCGGACCCGTCCAACCTGACTGCTTGTTGCCTGTTGTTGTTATTGGTTTTGTGATCTGCTTTTTTTTTCTTCTCTCTTTGTTTCCACTCACCCTAACCAGTCGAGGCAGATGGCCGCCAAACTTGAGCCTGGTTCAGCTGGAGGTTTCTTCCTTTCTTAAAAAAGGTAGTTTTTCCTCTCCACTGTTGCTCAAGGGGGATTTGTTGGGTTTTCCTTATTATTTAGTTGTATTGTAAGGTCTTAAACCTTACATTGTAAAGTGCCTTGAGATGACTTTGGTTGTGATTTGGTGCTATATAAAGAAACAAAACAAAAGCATGAACAAATTCAAAATGCTGCAAACAAACTCTCATAAAACGGAAGTGCTCCAGGACGCAAGGAGCAGTAATGAGCTTGTGTGGACCAGTGGCTACACAGACAGGCTGCACAGGAGAAAAAACATGACACCATGAGTTAAATAAGTGTTGCAGGACGAGGCCTGTTCTGTTGGGAGAAAATAAGATGTGGAATAATTTGAACATAACTTGAGTCTTAACAGTAAACAGTTACAAGACCACAGGCAGTCAGCACCTAAGAGTTGTATATAAAGAAGACAATTAAAGTGCTACATTCATTACCCCAAAATGTAGGTCAGAGCAATTGGCAGTCAGTTCAACACATTCACACACACAGTCACAACATCGTGACGATGCTACGGGACCACAGGAAGACGTTTTTTATCAAATCACCAGTATTTCCCATGAGTCCATGTGGCCCATCTGGGACGCTACACAATTATTTACATCAAAATTAAACTTCAATTTCCTTACAAGGAAGAGGAAACAAAATATATTCCTTCCTTATTAATTTAATGTTGTTTAGTATAGTTAGTTAAGTCTATATTTTCTTATAGCAGGATTTAGGTAGCAAATGTGTGAAAAAATATTTCTGCGATACAGAAACCTGTATCTTCTATACCAAGCTGTCTCAGGCCAGGGAAAATGTTGGAGTATAGTATATCTCCTTTCACCTTTGAGATTAACCATGGAGGTCGTTGGTTTGTCCTGGTCTGTGTAGCCACTGGTCCACACGATCATTACAGCCCCCAGGGAGCCCCCTGGAGCATTTTTGTTTTAGGATACTGTATTTGCAGTGTTTTGTGATTTGCAGCACGTTTCTTTTTTGTTTGTGCTTTGACTTTTGTTTGTGTTTTATGATTTACAGCGCGTTACCTTTTTGTACGTGCCTTCACTTTTGTACGTGCTTTGTCTCTGAGGGTCACCGCACCTTACCCCTCATATGATGCACAAGATATCCTTGCTGGTCTCACCAAGAAGCTGCTGCGCTCTCATGATTTTGTTTCTGTCCATCATTGTTAATGTTCTGCTGTTCGTTCTCTTATCCCCTTTTTTATCTCTATGCTGTTCACTCACCCCAACCCGTCAAGGCAGATGGCTGCCCACCATGAGCCTGTTTCTGCCGGAGGTTTCTTCCGTTCCACTGTTGCTCAGTCTTTGCTCATGGTGGATTTGTCTGGTTTCTCGCTAAATAACTGTATGATTCTGATCGTAAAGTGACTCTAACCCAGTTGTCTTTGGGCAAAAAGTCAATCAAACTGTGATGTTTCGGAGGGTTTGACGAGAGGCCCGACAGGTATCATTTCCATGAATTTTAATTCCGTGAATCAGATGGTACATCAAAAAATTATGCCAAAAGGTACCTTTAGCACCCGTATTGAGATGCCAAGTGGGAAGTGTCATGCTCTGGGATGAGAATGTGCTGAAATCAGTAACAGAAATCAAGGATCAGCCTCCTGATTGATATTATAAGTCCAGCGTACTGTACATTCTGCTCCTTGCAAATTTAATTCCGTATTGCATTTTGGACAGATTGTATCCTGTAGAATAAGTTTTAGTTGTTTTAGCTGTTTTCATTTTCCTCTGAACCATATACTTTTCTGTATTCTGTAGTTATATTACACTGTGGTGATATGGGTATGTAGTGTTGATAGATGTGTCAAGAGAAAAAGGGACAGCAGGGATGTCAGATGTGTTTTGACAGAAACATTATGTTAAGCTAATGGATTCACAGGCCACTAACTCTAACCTTAGAAACAGAACTGCACGCGCACAATGACTGGAGGGTCTCAGGATCATCTCCCACCTGCAGGAAGGTTAAGTGAAATAAAAAGCCTTCTCTCTTGGGAAGTCCTGTAAGGGGCCATAGAGCAGGGCACTGAACCTGCAGCTGCCTAGTGACCAGCCACAGTGACAGATTGTTTATACAATGACTGACAGCTGGTGACGCCTTAAAAAGCCTTGTGAGACATCTCATTACTCAGTTCCCTGCAGCACCCCTGACTGACTCCTCTCTTCTGTCATATACATAGTGATATAAAGGTGATTTTGTTTCTCTATACACTTTCCACCCATCCTAACCAGTCGAGGCAGATGGCCGCCCACCTTGATCCTGGTTCAGTTGGAGGTTTCTTCCCTTAAAGGGAGTTTTTCCTCTCCACTGTTGCCCAGTGTTTGATTAAGGGGGATTTGTTGTGTTTCTCTTTATTTAAATATGTGATGTGCACTGGAATGATGAAATCAAATTTAATTTAACATTAAACATTTAACAGCATGGGTTTTTCAGCCAGCCACAAAATGCATTTTGTTTTCTCTGTTCTAAGTGATGTACTTTTATTGAAAGTAACAGCCCTGAAACTAAGAGCAAGAAAACAACTTCAAAAACACAATCCTAACAGAAAGGCAATCGTGCCAGTGGAACATGGTAAACCTTTTCTGTTGTGCTCTTCTGTGACTTACAAATTAATTTTGCAACAACTCTGACAAATTGTGATTTTTGGTCTGAATGTTTAAGTACATACAATAAAAGGAGGATTGAATAAACTTGTAACATATGTCTACATTTACATTTAGTCATTTGATGATTTTATCCAAAGCAGCTTACAAGTGAGGTACAAAGCAAGCACAAAACTAAGTCTGGGAGCATTGAAGGTAAAAGGCTATAAGAAGAAAAGTTTAAGTTTTACACAGTGCAAAGGAGTTTTTTTTTAGCGTTAGAAGCACAGGAAACTTTAAAACATTAGGAAACATTAAATATGTTGCGTCTTAATATCATGCTACACAGTAAAACCCGCAAATATTTACACAATCTGAGACATTAAGAGGTTCAGAAAATAAAAAAATGTCTTAATACTCTGCATTATTTATACATTTTTCTTATGTCATATCGCATCATAGTGAGTGGTACTGTACATATGTACTTCAAGGCAGAGGTAATAAAAAAAACCATTATTGGGCTTTGTTTCTTTTATATATTAATTCCTTAATCCATAGACCCAACATTAAATGGATTAAATGTGTAATATATTAAATAAAGGTATATTAAATAAATTTTATATATTAAATAATTGCGTAATTTATATATTTTAATAAAATGCAGTTAACCAGTGAACTGTGCTCGGTTCTGTGTTACATGCTGCCCCCTTGTGATTAAACTATCCCGTCGTAAGAGCTATAAATGGTCAAAGTCAAAGTACATTACATATTACAGAGTGCAAATGAAGAGGAAACTGATATTCTGGAGCTTAAGTACATGATGAGCACCAACAACATTTTTTCACCATGGTTCTTTAAAATGCTAATTTCTCTGGACCTTGGGCTGCCATATTCAGACAAGCTCAGTCAGATATTACACAGATAAAGGAGCTGGCAGGTTAAATTTATTTTAATGTCTAGAAACAAACTCTTGTATTAAGAGTTACAGAAAACTACAACAGAACATGTGCTCCCGTCTACAAGTTTTAAATAAATACATAACTGTGAGTATGTTAGCAGACATGTTACTAAACAGCATGATTCACACAAATTCAAACTCTGGAAAAAACAACTTTAAGGCAACTTTTTGCCTTTGCAGTTGGCAGCAGGAAAAACCTTTAAAAATTTTCAGTGTACATGAGAAAAGTCTAAGTGATTTTGGTTGTGTTCTATCTGGAGACCAAACTATTAGTTGAGGTGCATAAATGACTTGATAATTGATTTATCTTTTCGTTTTTGCAAGTCAGAATGAAAGAATGTCAAACAAACGAAGCCATTTATAAACATGGTTAATCCATCCAATAATAACTTCATAATGTGGACCAATGATAACTGACTAATCAAGATAATTTTAATATAACTACAGCTCTGATATTATGGTTTACACAGTAGGTTCTTAAAATATTTGAAAATAATTTGCAAACAACTTAAATGGTCTTTTTTGATGGCTGAAATGTGCTTCCATACATGTTACATGTGGATGCACGAGGGGAAGTTTATTTTGAAATTCTTATGAGTTGAAGTATTATTTTGAAAATCTCTAAAACCTTTTTAACATTTTCAGGTGTCATCAGACATCTGGTGAGAAGGTGATCCTAAGGCTGATGCAGATGATACAGTCTTGTTGAGCAAGACAATCTTAATTGATATGTTTCTGTTTAGGCCCAGAACATTTTCTTAATTGAACTGTTAATGTCCCTTAATAAGCCACTGGCCAATAATCACAATAAAGGGATAATAAGGCTTTAATATCCTTTTAATGGAGCAATCCTTAATTGCCTCCAAGATTCTTGACTCCAAGAAATCTAATTACTTTGGGAGAAAATTTACTTCTTCAAGAAAAACTAATTTCCCTTCAGTTTTCTTGGAGATGGTCTCTAGCAACCATTAGAGGACTTGCATCTTCAGAGACTTCCGATTCGGCTTCATCAATCAATCATGGTGTTCCGTACTTGATCACAAATAGCTGTGGATAATGGAAAAGCTGGTTGCTCTTCTGTTTGGCACATTCGCAGGAAGCACAGCTGTTTGTTGTGAAGGGGAAAAAGGCTTTGAGAACAGTATTCATCGGCACAGTGGTTCCTCTGCCAGGCATGAAAAAAAAACCTCCCTGATTATCAGTTAGGTTTGAGTGACACCTTGCTCTCCTCTGCAACTGCCATGGCTGAAATCATAGAGTTTAATCCTTTTAACTACACTGACACTACTGGCCGTCTCTGTGCAATCTGGGTGTGAAGCGTGTTAAGGTGTGTTGTGTGCATGTGGGGGTCTGTTAATGTCATTACATGGCTCGTCTATCTCTCTTCGATTCTTGTCAGCGATCCCCTGATCAAAAAACCATAGCCTCATCTTCTCTTTTGACACATATCCTAATAAAACGCACAAAAAAAACCAAAAAACAAAAACCCAATCCAACACTATAATTAAACACACACACAAAAAATGTAAAACGCTTAAAATAAAAAGGGGAGGCAGCAAATGAAAGCAGAGTAGCTCACAAGCAGTAACAGTAACAATCCACTTTTTAGTAACTGTTATACATTTACATTTTTAGGGTTAGTGCACCACGTGTATTTTTTCTTTTTTTTACATTTTACTGTTTGGTCGTTACCAGTCAATCCCAATCTACCACAGCCTCAGCCAAGCGCTGGGCCCCTATTTGTGCAAGCCAGCCAGAATCAGTGTGAATGTCTATGTGTGCACACAGTGATCGTGTGTAGCTGCTGGATTAACTTCAAGCCAAGGAGCTCGAAGATGGACTGATTCTGACTGTCTGACTGTTACCTTTACTTCAAAGTTTGAAGCTGTAAGTGTTACCATTTGTTTTGTCTTGTTTTTTACTGGATTAGCTGGGACCTGTGTGTGTTTGTGTGTGTGCACATCTGATAACCGGTTTATGGAAGCAGGACAAATTGTTACCTTCACACACAGTTCAGCTTTACAGCAGAACAGTCTTGGGTTGACTAGAGATATGGTGTGAAACCTTTAAAGCTATTTTCTCTGTGATGGGAAAGTTTTCAATATAACCATGGAGTTTTAATACTACATCTATACACTGTGTTTTCAGTGTTATTGGCGGTCTGCAGATGGAATTTGTACTCCATCCCTATGATGCTTCATTGTTTCCCATGTGGCCCGTCAGCAAATAGGAGGAGAGTGGTAACACTGCTCGAAACCAGTTGTTCCAAAGACCAGCAAAAAAGAAGTTTTGATCGCAAATTTTCAGCCAGGGCAGAAACATCAACTTTCAGCATGAAAAAAGTAGAAAGTTTCTGGGGACGTTTTCTAACCTCCAAAAGGGGTATATTATGACAGATATATAATATAATATACAATTTTGACAGACATCAGGGATTACAAGCTTTGTGACATTGTTTCAAGAAAGCAGCATCAATTCCCAAACTGACAAATCTGTTCTGCCTCATGGCACAAAGAACAAAAACAACACGCTGCCACTGTCGTTCTTCATTTTCACATACAGTTTCGGTTTTTGTACATATGGAACTGCCAGTGTGATGGATGGACTTCCTGGGATCTCAGTAACACTGCACCACCACAGTATAACATGATCTCTGTCTCACTCCATGCTAAGTGTCTGTCTGTGCTGATGATTTATAGCACAAAGGTTCAACTCCTCTTACTCTTCAACCCCTGAGAAAAACACATTCAATGTATAACCTGTGAAATGATGTGCATAGCCGAAGCTGCAACAGATTATATTTTGCAGTTTTCTGTCCGTCCCATTTGTTTTTGAAGAGCACAAGCATTCACCTAACCATGACCCTGATTCGATTTTGGTGGTCGAAAAGTCCAGGTCACTATCAACAATTATATATATATATATATTACTATTAGTGTCAATAAATGGGCATTAGTGCCAATAAATGGGCATTAGTGCCAATAAACCACATTTTCATCATCATCGTGATATAAACACGCATTATAGACATATTACAAAAGACTAAAACATGATGAACAAATAGTATAAATATGGTTTTTTTTGTTTGTTTGTTTGTTTGTTTTTTTCCAAGAGCCTTGTATTCACACCATCTGGCCAATCAGATGAAGCCCCTTTTATCCATCAGCTGCATAGGACAACTTTAAAGCGATGCCGTATATTTATATAGTGCACATGTGGCGGCGCATTAAGTCATGTTTATATAATTTTTATAACAGCATCTATACACTCCAACACTGTTTGGCACAATACAGCTAGATTAAAGCAAGTATTAAACAACAAAAGGCAAAGGAGAAAAATTATGACATCTTTTGCTCTTCTGTCTCTTACAAATTACACTAGCGCCCTCTATTGGTCGAAGCCAGCAACACGTAACATAGTAACAGTATAACATCCACTCCATGTTAGGTAAACTAACTAAACTAAACTCACAGATCACACCTCAAAAATGAGGTTGTCCAGTGTTGTGGGGCTACGTTAAAGCAGGAAGACACAGGAACTGTAGAGCTCATATTAACAATTAAAGATTTATTTATCACCAGTCATATTATCATTGCCAATTCAACAAATCATTATGAACATACACTGCTCACCCACAACATCAATTACGGGGTGACTGTTGCCCAGTTGGCAGTCATCCATGTACCACAGGGTCACTGATTCAACTCCCCAGGTTCCTCCTCACTACATGTTAATGTGTCCTTGGACATGGCACCAAAATCTGGCATTATATACAGTTTCCCCATGGTGATTGATAAAGGACATCAGATTGTGTTGGTCTCATCTTATCATCTGGCACCAAGATGCGTCAGTGGTTGTAATGTTGTGGGTGATCGTATAGTCCCATAAATTTCTCTCAAAACACATTTAAAGAGGAGTAATGAAGATTTTTACTGGACTAAAAAGCACCTAATGTGAAGCGAACTGATCCTGGATTGTTTATCCAAACTATACACTGCATTCACAGTATTCACAGGCTGAATTTCCTCTTTCCATCTGTCACTGCATTTCCACAAATATAACACAGTAAAATGAACACTGGAGGATGTTTCTCTGAATAGATGCAGCAATTAAGGGTCGAGTTAAGGTTTTAGTTCCAGGTGTTCACTCACAAAACTATCACCAGCTGGACATTTGAGAGGAAAAGCACTGGGGCTTAAGGCTTTAAAATGTGAAACGTTTAAAATCGATTCCTGAGGCAACTTCAACTCGGTATCAGCCGCTGTTGCAGAATTAAAGCAATATCTTTGCGTCATCCAGTGATTTCAATGGTTGTCATAGTGATGGAGGCTTTTTAAAAATGTGTGTATTACCTTGGCTCTCTTCATTGTTTGGTTTTCTATTCTGCCTGCCAAATACTTTCTCTCACACTTTTCTTTGTGTCAAAATTCTGCGACAAAATTACTTGCAATAACACATAAAAACATAGAAAAGCTTGAACATTTTTTGTCTCCCAAACATGGATAAAGGGAAGGTTGACACACACCTGAATGCTGGCTCTGCATGCAAACACACACACACACAGAGTCACTGCATAAATATCAGGTGTATTCTCAGATCTCAGTGGATTTGTTAGAAGGAAAACAAAATATAATCCATTTTGGTCACTCCGCAGAAATGAAGTCACAAACATGACACGACAATACGTGCACAAACACACAAGCTGCAAAATTCCTCCAACTGAAGAAGAATATTTTTTCCTTTTCATTATGTTTCAAGATGATTGCAACTATTTAGTTTTAAAAGTAAAGGTTACAACCCCGTGTAAACATGTTTCAAAACACAGCATGCTGATATTCAGCTAAATTCTGATGCATGCTGCCCAACCTCCATAGGAATAACTTCTTCCTTCTGCGTCCCTCTGAGACAGAAATTGCAGAAATTGCAAGGTTGTCTGGGGAACAGTCCTGTCAAGCGATGAAAAGAACTAATCAAGTTAAGTTTACATATACTGTAAAGATGTGTCTCAACAAGCTGGTTGAGGTTGAACATATTCAATTCTGTGTTCAGTAGAATTATTTTGAAGCTTCAGATCTACTTCCTGTTGCCATATTTTCGCCCCGATCATCTTGACGCTTGATAATCAGCTTTATCTGTTGCAACTGTCTTTTGCCCTTTAGAAACAGGTTTCCCGCAGACACATCTTTGGCAGATTGTCTGATATCATTCCACTATATGACTCTCCAGCCTGCCTTCTCTGACAGGACCTCCTGATCTCCTGAACCTTTTTTTCGTCTGTCCTGATCCAAACGTTGGCTCAGAAAGAGAGACAGAGAGTTTATTTGGCCTCTGTTGTTGGACCACAGAGACTATCTTTGGATTCTGGATTCTGTCTTTCTGCTCTACTAATCTCTCTCCGTTTCTGGATTTCTGCATTCAGATATTAGACTTAATTTGGACCTTTGATCTCTGGCTTGAAGAAATCAGGTGGACTGAGTGTGTGTGGATTCTATGTCTGATTATCTGTGGTGTTTTTGGCATGCTTAACCAGACTGTTTGGACCAGGTGGGGGATGCTGATCCAGGGCACTGCCTTCTGGTTGGGAGGGGATCCTACACTCACCTGTTCAGACCTTAGTTCCTGCTTCCCTCACCTGATTCAACATTTGTCCATTAAAAACATAAATCTCTTTTAATCCACCCCGTTTTGCCGATATCTTTCGTCCATCTTAAATCACTCGCACTGTTATTGTGAATATAGTTTAAATGAACATTTTGTTTACTTCTGAAAGGACAGTTGTTAGTGCAGGTAATAGTGAATAGCATTAATAAGGTCCTCTTGTGGCGTGGTCACTCTATATTATCCAATTAGATTAATAATATTC
>OMLM01021081.1:3332-19216 GCA_900302695.1 Helostoma temminkii | reverse complement strand
ACCGCTTAGTCCCCGCAGGGGTCACGGGTGTGCTGGAGCCTATCCCAGCCAGCTTACGGGCGAGAGGCAGGGTACACCCTGGACAGGTCGCCAGTCCATCGCAGGGCCACATATAGACAAACAACCATTCACACTCTCACTCACACCTACGGGCAATTTAGAGTCCCCAGTTAACCTGACTGCATGTCTTTGGATTGTGGGAGGAAGCACTAGGTGTTTTATTTATTAAATTTATTACATAAATTGCAGGGGATTTATTCCTCCTCCCACACATCTGAGGCTGAAGCGGCATCTCATCTGCGCAAGACAGATATTCACCAGACAGAGCATCTTTTCGTCCATTATAGGGACAGCTCGGTCGTACATCTTGCTTATTTGGAATCTGGGAAGCAGCCCCCGGAGGGTATAGGTGCACACTGCACCAGGGGAATAACTGTGTATGCGGCTTTGCTCCGGGGGACTTCAGGGAGGACAAATACTGCATCACTGACCGTATGTTTCTCTATGACTCACAAAGTGTTGGGTGAGCCACAGATTAATTAACGGCCAAGTACATGCTGTGCTTTTCGTTGCTAATTTATTTGTGTTGTGCTGATGCCCGTCTTGAGTTTTCCATGGTTTTGCATATCATGTTATGAGCACACAAAGGCCAAACTATTTATTGTTAGATTTTAACAATGTATCCCCATTTTTTGGAGAACCCGTGCCTTCAATAATCTTTTTTTTATACTCACAGCCAGATCATTTGGGTCATTTAGACATGTGGTGCTGTTATTTCCTTATTGTCAGTCATGTTTCATGAGGGCTGTGGTTGGGAGAGGAATAACAACATAATCTCCATAGGGGACCAGGGGACGTGTCATATTAAAACTAGAAATCTGCCCCTTTTCCCAGTAATTTGTCACACTGTCTTCATGATGGTGACTACAGTACATGCAAACCAGCAATAGTGAAAAGCTGTGGCTTACAAGCTTGTGCCATCATGTTTTTGACTGTATCCATCCTGCATTATGGACATTAATTCTCATCATCACTCATTATCACTCCACTCATGTTCTGGCATCTGAGTGCACTGTCTGTGGTGCATGGTCTCTATTAGAGATCGACATAGAGATCTGAAGAGATCTGATTCATCCTTTTTAAAAAAGACCTGCTCAGATGTGAGCTCCATGAGCAGCATGATTCACACATTCCTCCACATTTTGCCATCCTGCCAAAGTGCTGCTCTAGTCAATTGCTTAGTTTGCTTTATGGATGCAATGGCACTGCATGCACATGATGTATTTAATACAAATTATCAACAGATCACAAGCAAGATGAGTAATTCAGTGCTGCTAAACCAAGTCCACACATGCAAAATTAATAATTTTGATTGGATATTGAAGTTTTGATGGGAAAGGGCTACACATTATGTTTGCCTGGCAGTCATGCATTATCTAAAATAAAGCGTTTCTCACCCCCTTGTTGTAAATCCCAAGTTTGGGAACCACTGCATTAAAACCTTGGTTAAAAATGTTCCCTGGCTACAGTTCTGGTCCTGCCTATGAAAATGTAGGAAAATATTTACCAGCCATTCAATCATTAAAAAAGCTATTCATACTGTCACTGATCGTGCTATATGCAGGCAGACATGTACAAAATGCTTGAACTGTAAAGTGTTGGCTATGATTGTGAGTGCTTCCAATTTTTCTGTATGCTCTACACCACAGTTACAAATAAAGCATTATTAATCTTCATGGTTAATATTGAAAAAGTCACCAGTATGTTTTTAACCAAACAACAAATCAAGCAAAATCAGCATCTTTTGCTGACTTAAACCTAAACAGATATTTTACAGAACACCAACCCTGGTCTTTGATGTGCGCCCACCTCTCTGTGCTTACTGCATAAAAGCATAAAACCCAAAGGACTAGAAAGAAAACTGATGGTCAACAGAATGCAGGCAGCAG
Source organism: Helostoma temminkii (assembly GCA_900302695.1). NCBI lineage: Eukaryota > Metazoa > Chordata > Actinopteri > Anabantiformes > Helostomatidae > Helostoma > Helostoma temminkii. The sequence goes on along the minus strand of OMLM01021081.1, from coordinate 17,267 downwards.
TTTCATCCAAAACAGAGGAGCATTTTATTGGGCTTGTGTTTATGTCACATTTGAGATGATATGATGCTGACATGAGAGTGAAGAAAATAATGAGATACAACCACTGTTTTTGACAAAGTCCACCTCATCACTACTTTGTTGGGAGCTTAGTCGTCAGTAAATATATTTCACAGAACCACACACTGTGACACCCCTGCCCTTCCTCTGTCCTGCTGATAGCAGTTTTGTTCATGTATTTTGTCAGTGTGTTTGTAGAGGAGTGGTTTGCAGTATGTACTTAACAGCACAGAAGATATCAGTGGCAAAACCTATGTGGGCAGTGAATGTTCAAAACCTTGGTCTAAAGATAAATCTGCATTGTAGAAGCCAAGTTCTCCTCCACAACTAGCCTGCAGACATGGGCACAGCTGCACAGAAATGTATTGTGTTCATAGATGCCACATTTTCACTAGAACCACCTTCTCTGCTTCATTCTTCTACACTGTTATGTGCGCCTGAATGTCTGACTTCTGGAGAGCAGAAGTCATAGTAAGTACCGTAGTAAAATAAATTGATTGAACCGATTCAACCTCCTTCTGCAGTCTCTGTCTTTTCCTTTCGTCTTCAGTATTTTTACCACTCTTTTTTCTTATTGTTGATATTTTGATTCTGAACGCACCCTGTCCCATTTCACACGCTCTGGTTGAAGCAAAACTATGCACTCAAAGATTCTAAGAGTCCTACTGTGACATGTTCAAGTGTGTGAGGGTGCTGGTTCAAATCAGACAGGATGTCAGACCTCAGCTGCTTCAGTGGATTTTATAAAATATTCTCTAATCTTTTCAGAAAAGTATTTTTCTGAACATCTGCTGATGGCAAAGAAAATTAAAATGCATGCTATGAAAAGCATGCATTATCACTTTATTAGTTATAAATTAAAATTCTGTATAACTATATTGCGCAAGAGTTTAAGAATGGTGGCTTTATATGATATTTAATATTATCCAAATTATGTTAGTGCCCAGTACCAAAGTACTGTCATCTGCAAAAAGAAGCAGTGATCTGTCTGCTCCTTCTGTCTCTCCTGCATGCTTGAAGATTTGGCAGGATCTTATCATCATATCATTCCTACTCTTTAGTCATGCTAGTAGCATTGCTCTGAGAACGCATTGGTTAGCTGCTCAGTTTACCACTTTGGTCCAGACTGAAACACCTCAAAAATGCTTAGATGAACAATAAAGCTGCAATAAGAGCAGATCCTCTGGACCAGATATATAATCCCTTCAGAGTGGTCTGGGTCTAATATAGTCTCGGAGAGTAGCCTAGTATTCATCATGTGTCATGGTTGATGTGCTAGTAAAGAGTGAAACACAACCCCAATTGTAGAAAAGTTAGGACAATGTCAAGTCAAGTCAAGTCAAGTAGGCTTTATTGTGATTTCAACAATATACAGTGCACAGTAAATCGAAACGTTTCCACAGGACCAAGGTGCTACATCAGAAAACATAAATTAAAAATTACACATACTAAACTAAAAACTTAGAGAAACTATAATACACAAAGTGCACACGTGCAACATGTAGTGCAAAGAAAGACAAGACAAGAACAAGGAACAGTAGCGCCGACAAGTACACGTTGTGCAAAGATGGATTGTCCATATGCAAGTAAGATAACTAATATTTTAAATGTAAACACAATTGACATCAAAACAGATGCAATGATCTGAAAATCTCATAAACCCATATTATACATATTGATCACGTTTGTGTTACAATTATTATGCAGACCATGTGTAAAGTGATCCATCCATCCATTTTCCGAACCGCTTAGTCACCGTAGGGGTCACGGGTGTGATGGAGCCTATGCTAGCCATTAAACGTGCGAGAGGCAGGGTACACCCTGGACAGGTCACTAGTCTATTGCAGGGCCACATATAGATGAACAACCATTCACACTCTCACTCACACCTACGGGCAATTTAGAGTCCCCAGTTAACCTGACTGCATGTCTTTGGACTGTGGGAGGAAGCCGAAGTGCCCGGAGAGAACCCACGCAAACACGGGGAGAACATGCAAACTCCACACAGAAAGACCCTGGCCGACCCCAGGAATCAAACCCAGGACCTTCTTGCTGTGAGGGGACACTGCCCCACCGTGCCGCCCTAGAACTAAAATACTGCAATAAAAACAGAGAAATTCTATGATCAGTACATGGGCTCAGAAATACTTCTACAAATCACTGTCTGTGAACACAGTTCACAAAAATGCAAGTTAAAGTTCTGTCATGCAAAGAATAAGAAATATATGAACATAATCCAGAACAAAATTTCATCCCAGTATCACTAATGTGTACATTACTTGAATGATCAGTCAGCATTCAGTTCATACATTCAAGGCTTCATTTGCTGAAGATTTACTGAAGGGATCTGTGATAGCATCTTTATTTAGTTTAGGTGTGAAAACTGTGTCTACCCTTTGCGTTACAGTTTTCCCCACAAAGCAAGCATGTATATATGGTAATTCTCCAAACTCTCCACGACAGACACAAGTGAAACACACAAAACCCTCATTTGAATACAATGCTGTAGATCAAGAGCAAATGCTCAAACAAAATGCACAATTTTCAGCATTATGAAATTTAGTAATTGCTATACACTGTAAGATATTAGTAAATCAGGCCCCAAGTATTGAAATGTGTTTGTATTTTATCTGGAAAAGAAGGAGGAAAAGTACAAATTCTCTCTCTGTCGACCTGTTGTAAGGCTTTAATGAAGTTTGTAGTCAAAGATGTGAAATTCAGACAGACAAGTTATATGCTAATCCATCCCCCATCCCCAAGACCATGGAGACATAATTTAGCTCTGTTGCTTTTGTTTTGCTGAGCAGACAGAGACTGATAGAAATCCCATTTCAAATTAAAATGGAATGACCCCCAGAAGCCCTCAAAACACACACACACACAATTGTACATTCCTTTGATGGTTTGGATAGTGGGTCAGTAGTTTGAAAGAAGCGACTTGAATGTGCATATATGTGTGTATGTGTACAAAAAAGTGCTGTGTGGATGCATACAGTGAGTGTGTGTCAGTACCAGTATTGTGAAATTCATGGCAGATTTGGGATATGAATTGTGAAGAAACAAATAACCTGTGAGGCACAGTGCAGGGAAGCAGTGCTGACATGGCTGAAAAGTAGAACCACTGGGCTATGATCCATACAGGTTCAGAAACTCAAAGTAGCCAACCATAGCAAAGATGGACTTCAAAATGTAATGGTTTGACTGGAAATGTACTTGAAAACCTGCCCAGAGCTGCCAAATTAGCAACTCAGTTTGACATTTTCACTTGATTTCTAATCTAAACCTAAATGTGATATTTCATGTGATGTACATTGTCATTCAATGTTAACCAAATGTGATGTGTCAGTACTGCTGGCTACCTAGCAACATTCAGGACTACCTTTCTACTAAAACAAGAAAGAGAGCCTAAATGCTGTGGTTCTGTTAGAACATTGATCTCTGGAAATGGAATTTACCGTCACGGTCATACACATGGTTATGTCTGTTTGAGAGAATTCCCCATAGAAACACTGCAACATCTGTAGTGCAGAAATCAGCAACTGAGCATCTCAACACATCTTTATCATCATGTCCATCAGACTTTATCCATCCATCCATCCATCCATCCATCCATACATACATACATCATCTTAAATACTCTTCCTCTTAAGGGTTTCAAGGGTGCTGGGGCCAATCCCAGTTTAATGCCCAAGAGGTGGGATATAACCCAGCCAACCCAGTCTCCTAAAAATGACCTTCCTGCACATCTAATCTGCAGTCAGAGATATGTTTTTGTAGGGAGCATAATTGCAACCAGATTACATTTTCTTTCAACACAATAACCATATGTTTACAATTAATGTAAGCAACAAGTCGTTAATATGTTGATACTATTAATGAAATGTCCACAGACAATGTATTTTGCCTGCCAAAATCTCCAATCTACAACATATAGATTTCTCTTCTGCAGAAATATCTGATCTTTTAGTTCAACATCCAAATATGTGACTTCACCCTTATTTATTTTGTATGTTTAGTATGATATGGTTGGGCTCAGGCTGTCAGCACTGGGTAGAGGTCAGGGAAAGATTGTGGGCTGGGTTAATAGAGAAAAATCTAAAAGATCACTTTACACACAACATCTGGATTATAAACACAAGTACTTTCATACCTAAATCTCACCTCACACAGCGCACAGGTGGTTTCAAACTGGGGTCTATGGCTTGTCAGCCCTGCACATTATCACCATTATCCACCATTTATCCAAACCACTACCTTTCACTGAATAAATATGACATTTTAGTAATTCACAAAATATGTTGCATGACAATGTCATGAATATGTTGGCCACATAAACACAATTGCATTTCAGTTGTATGGAAATGTAATTTTAGTAGACCTGCATTTTAAGAATTTTTTACAAAATGTCAGCTAATAAATAAAGCAGTATTGACCTGAGTCTGACAAACAGCCACACAGGGTGAATCAACTGCAGCTGGTGTGATCATACTGTTCACATAGAGCAGAGGGGTGAGACGCAGGAGAGGAGGTGAGAAACTTGAAGTGACACCATCTGTGCTTGTTATTGCAATAACAGTTCAAGGATTAAAGTAGTTTATTCTCCCATATGAAATAAGCATAAACTTGCAGAAAAATAAAAATGTCAACTTTTCAGGCAGTCTCCCATCTACTGTTGGAATTATGAACACTCAAATTTTGACACATGATATCTTGATACTAAATAAGCTTGGTGTGATTACCATCAGTAGTGGATAGTAGAGGGTCCATAAATAATAACCTATTTCTAGGTCATGCTTCATTAACTACTTAAAAGGAGACAAAATTGAAGCTTCTGGATTTGTTTTTCTATTCTTCTTTAAAAGTCTGTAGTTTATGCTGAACACAATCCTCCACCACTTGCATGCTGTATATCACCCAAGCAAGAAATATATACTTAAGTATATTTTCACAACACTTATTGCACTTTTGAAATGTTTATACTTATAATTTTTTCTTACTTATAATTTAAGTTATGTTGAATTGAAACCACTTAAGTTGTACTTATTATACTCAAAGTTGCACTAAAGTATTCTTTAATATATTTATAGTATAATTTATTTCTTCTTTCACACATGTCAGCCGATGCCCCATCACGTCCAGAACAAACTGGCTCCAGCCATGTCATGTCCAGACCCAGCTCCTATCCCAGCTCTAGCACCATTACATCCAAGTGTAGCTCCAGGCCAGGCTGCAGCCCCACTGGAGTATGTTAGAGCCGGCGCTGGGCCTGGACATGAATGGAGCTAAGTGTGGATGTGATGAGGCATGGTCTGGAGTGGGGAAGGAGGATGGGGCTATACTTGACAAGGCATACAGAATGAAAAAAAACAGATACAATTTTCCAGACACAGATACAATCTGATCAAAAATAAACAAACACTTTTTGAAACCAAAAATGTTACATATATTGTAAAACAGGTGGAACATTACTGTAAACACACATAAAACCAAGCAAAATAAGCACACAAACCAAAACCAAACACAGTATGAACAAAAACAGGACCAAAATGACCAAAAGCTGACACAATATGATCAAAAACAAACAATAAATGCTGTAAATTAAAACAGATACAACAAGATCAAAAATATACTGTATCACTACTGAAAGACCCAGGAAAACAGTGCAAAACAACTTCATCAACCGTAAACAAAATATAAATCCAACAAACTGTACTCCACAGGTTTAGAAATGGAAGGCTGGCTTCAAGGTGGCTTTACAACAATTATTCAATTATAAGATAAAAAAGTTATCATGGAATTCATGATTAAAGAATTACAAGAAAAGAAAAAATATCAAACAAAAATAAAATATATCCACTGGTAAAATAACAGTTGGCCAAAAAACAACTAATAAAAAGCAATGAAGGCTAACAGAAATGTTTGTCTTAATATGTCTAAAAAAATCAATGCTGGTAAAAACAAACGAGCAAGAGTGAAATGTCGATAAGTTGTTCCACAGGCTGGATAACAGTCTTTCTACTAGTAACTGGTGTTAGAGGTGGTGATGGCGACCTTCTGTGGCAGTATTGTGCCTCAGTTTTCCTGACTTGCTCCCAATCTTTGCCTTTTCTACCAACGCTGAAGAAAACAAAGGACAAGGAACCTTTGCTACAGACATCCACCTCACAAAGAGTGACACACAAGCACATACAAAACTGGCATCAGAAGACTTTACTTAACTTATTGTGTGTGTTGAACATGCTCTCTCCCATCCCAGCAGCACTCCAGCTCCATGTTGCTTCCCCTATTTACTTCCTTAGGGCAGGCACTTAAGCGGGTTAATATGACCCTTTTGGCTTTCTATAATAGCTTGCCTCAGGTCCACCCTCACACACTCAGAGTTTCTGAGTGGACTGAGTCCCTGCTGGTCTACCCACAGCACTGTCTACACTATCACTTGTGTCACACTGCGTTGCCCATGCTCTCTGCTCACTTCCATGTGTGACAGCCAGCTGTGTGCTCCCTCTTTCTCTGCTCCTCTGTCTCTGACTGACATGCACCTGTGTCAACCACTTTTCAAGGAGTTGCTATTGCTACTCCACCAATCTGGAGTAGTATGGAGTTAGTAAACAATTACAGGTGCACTCAGTTATGATCCAGTCCCAACCAAACACAAAGCCATAATATTATTATTTGAGAAAGACATGGATGTATATTCAAAATGTTAAATGTTAAATCAAGACTAGAAGACATTTCAAGTCTCAACACAAACCATTTTCTCACATGCACACACAGGGTTAACAGGTGCATGGTGCTATTTAAATATTCATATGGATAATTTATGAACAGAGGTTAAAAGGAAATTCATCAGTAACCTGCTTTTAATGTGTTGTGTGTGTGTGTGTGTGTGAGAGAGAATTTTCCAGACATAGAGAGACTCTAAGAATGACCTTAGCCTAATCAATAATGAAGTTCAAAGACCACATCTGGTGGTGAAGCGCTGTGTGTGTGTGTGTGTGTGTGTGTTTGTGTGTCTATGTTTCTGCAAATGTGTTGAAAATTGTAGTTCACTACCACAGATATTGGGAGTGATCCTCACAAAGGTTTAAGCTTTAGGTTTTAGCATTATATCATATATAAGACCAATGTGCATGTGCTCTCTAAAATCAGTTGAGGACACACACAGGTTTGTAACTTGAGCACATTGCAGTGGCAGTGAGCAGGCATCATGCAGTCACAGGGTCAGCAGCCTCAATATTATATGGCCATCTCCAACATGACTAAGTGGGCTCAGTACCAACAACTGGGACTTCACATATCGACACTGAAAAAGCCATAACATGCTGCCGAGCAGAAGGTCAGTGATCCTGACTGGAACATTGCCGCTCTATTTCCATTTACATGTTCCCTTTACACTGGTTTCTCATAGTGTTTAAGTACAGGAGATTATGTATGATATCAAGACTTCTTGCATTTTCTGATCAGTACTTAACATTAATGAAAAACATAATTCATACATATTGGACTTCACATTCTGTATTATACTGCCTTGAGACTCATGACCCTAAGACAAAATATAATAATAATAATAATACTTGATAATTGATAATTAGTTATTTATTAGTATTATTTAATTAGTAATTAGATTAATCCCCTTGGGGAAATTTGAGGCACTCTGGGTCCAGGGGTTTATTGTCTTATTTTTCGACATGTGGCCAGGAAAAAGGATTACTGTGAGTTGAACCACCAACCTCGGGGTTTCATAGATGACTGCCCTACCAACTGAGCCAACTGAACAACCAGCCACTATAGTTCACAGATGAGTGGAACTCACACACCCTTTGACCAGTCCAAGACATTGGTAGAGGTTAATTGTGGCTACAACCCACAACATCTTATTCTGCAAATTTCATTCTGGCTTTGTGATGCTTTCTGTTGATGCTGATTAGCATCTTGTAGTGTAGCCTTCATCTTTCTGCTCTTTGAGTGATGGATTGTGACATCTTCACCCATGTACTGGGTGTTGGAGATGTCACTGATGGATTCTGTGTTTTTCTTCACAGCTCTCACAATGCTTCTGTCATCAGCTCTTGTTGTTTTATTTTACCTATTACATTTCACTCTTTTCTCAGATAAACATTGATTTTTTCTGGGGTTTTTCATTTTGATTTATCATTTTGAACAAGAAGTACAATCTTCACAGGTCTCCAAATGCTAATGCTATTTTTACAAAATCTATTTCAGGAGAAAAAAAAGATTAGAAAGTACTGCTTGCTTTCACAAGTTACTACAAACTCACCCACTAAAGAAGAAGAATATCTTTAAGTTACAAAATTTCCCATATATTTAAACACAATTTGAGAAACAGTGGCTCAGTTTCTCAACATCTTTGCCCCAGATTTTTTTTTGCATTGTTCGCCACACTTAAGTTATTCAGGTCTACAAACTAATTTTAGTATTACACAAAGATAACCCACATAAATACAGTTTGTAAATGATGATTTAATTTATTAAGGGAAAAAAGCTGTACAAAACTGCCTGGCCAATTACTGCCAGACCTATTGAAATCACTTAAATAGAAGCTGTCAGACAAAGTGAAGCACAATAAACAATCTCAAAGAGCAACACATCATGCCACAAGCTAAAGAAATTCAAGAACATATGAGAAACATCTATTCTTGGCGTCAGTCTTACTTATCTGCTCGAACCTACAAGGTATCCTGGAAGGGGCACATTCACAGCCTCTCTACCAGCGTTAAGAACCTGCCAGTTCTTGATCCTCGGTTCTTTTTTCAATCTATACTTCTCTGGCTTCTATCATCCACTCACATGGCTTTTCATTGCTATGCTGACATACAACACACAGCTCTTCCTGTCCTTTCCACCACATGACTCACTGGATTACCGGCATGCGCACTGATCCAAAATGCAGCAGCACATCATATTTTTAATCAGCCATAAATGACACACATCACACCATTCTTCATGTCTGGTGGTCCCATCACAAAAACAAGACTCACTCCCTCACTTTTAATATTAAAAAAAAATGCTGACAACAGAACTTTTTCTCAACTAACTATGCATTTAAATACATTTTCAAAAATGCACATGTATCAGTCTGGGGAGCTATTTCTAAAGTTTTGGGACTCCAGCCAAACACAGTAAGAGCCATTATCCACAAATGGAGAACACTTAAAACAGTGGTGTCATGATCGCCAGCTTGACTTCTGGTAAAAGGGCTTTTATTTTGGTATTCCTCCTGTTTTCTCTCTACCTGCTCATCTGCCACCTTCACCATCATCATCTGAATCATTTTCACCTGTGGCTTTTGACAGCATCTGTGTTACCTCTCCTCTTTTGAAGCAGTGGCTCGACGTTACTCAAATCACCAGACTGTCTTGACTGTGTGCTTGACTCTCCAGCCTTCTTGCAAAAACCTAGTACTCCTGAAATACCTGTGTACTGAACCAGACCTGTTGTTGCTGAATTCCCCTCTGCCTTGCCCTCTGGAAGACAGTGAGTGGACATCAGCCTTACTCTTGCTTGTTTACTCTTGTTTTACTTGCTGTGGATGACTGTGTAGATTGAGGAAAGATTGCTCTACTGTGTTTATATGTACTGTTTTCCGGATAAACGGAACATTCATCTGTGTGCGCATGAGGAGGAGGCTTTTCTGTGAAGTGGAGAACACTTGGAGCAGTGGTGTCATGATTGCCAGCTTGACTTCTGGTAAAAGAGCTTTTATTTTGGGTATTCTTCCTGTTTTCTGTTTTCACCATCTTCTGAATCATTTTCACCTGAGGTTATTGACAGCACATGTGTTACATCTCCATTACTCAAATCACACACATTGGGCCATTCAGGTTTGGACAGTTTGATCTGAATCACTGAAGTGTGAATAAATATCCAAAAAAACCCAACAAAACAGGAAGGGGACAAAAACTTTTTCACAGTGCTGTAACTACTTTGTCAAAACTCAACAAATGAAACACAGCACTCAAAATAATCTCTCTTTCCCAAAACAGATTCTTTCCACCAATGCAATACGCATAGCTATCATATGTTCATGTCACGAGCATCAAATAAACGTGATGTGATTCAAAACACTACCATCAAAAATCTTCATAAGGTCATGTTACATAATCAAATGCACACAATTTTTCTTTTTTTTCCCCTACTCATTATAGTGAAGGTGGGGTTTGCTTTCTTGCATTTACAGTACTAGCTGTATGCAGCACAAATACTTTCAGTGCACAGTACAAATAGGAAACAAAATCTGTTAATGCAATTTAAAGTGATCGACTGAAATGACAAACACAATTGCAAAATGCTTCAGATCAGTTGTAGATCAGACCTCAGACATACTCAGACACATGGCTGAAGTGTTCCTCCAGCTGAGTTTGCAAATGTACAATGTGAGTGAAATCAGGAAGTAATCAGAGTGTTGCATTTAAGATAAGATAAGATACATTTATTTGTCATATGCACAATTATACCTAGTACAATGTACAATGAAATGCGCTGTTTTCTTTTTTTTGTTTTTTTTGTGTGTTTGCAATGTTTCTAGGTGAACACAGTGTGCAAAATTATACGATATGTGTTTAGGTATTTGCAACATAGTGATTTAGATATTTTAGTGAGACCAATGGAATTGTGATTAGAGTTTAGCAGTTTGTAGTCGTGGTGTTGATATATGAGCTTCAGGTTTTCAGAATAATGTGTTAGTTGTATTTTTGCATGAATAAAATAAAGAAATACTGTAATTCTAGCAGGGCTGGCTTTGGACTTTTGAGCTGGGACATCCTTTAGTTTTTCATATATATATTATGACAATTATATTTTATAAACTTGTGTTCTCTCATGCCATCAAATTTAGATTCATATATTTATATTTTTTCTGGATATGAGTAATAAAAAATCAGGAGCAAATTTTTCTTGGTAAACATCCAGCTCATGGCGCCCTTGCCTGTGCCCTAAGTTCTAGTAAGTGATAAACCATCTTCTTTTTGATTTTCATGGCAGTATCCATCAGCTATGCAGGCCACATGAGATATTTGTGATCAGCCCCCTCCCTGTGCCACTCTCAGTGTGGTCCAGACTGTTGTCTGCAGTGGATCTTATCATTGAAACATAATAGCTGAAACCTAGAACTTCTTGACAGATGATGTAGGTCAAGGGCTGAGGGTTCCCATGTGAAAACAGCTCAGTGCTGCTCCTTTTAGTTAGCTGATGATCCCGTTAGTGATCCTAACACAATGTCAGTGTCTCTCCCACAGCAGCAGCCCTGGCAGATGCTGGAGGTTGACCTGCACCTTTCTACATATGACCTGCAGACTCTAAGAGGCTGCTGGCAGAGTGGCATATCCAGCTCAGCACTGCTACCTATTTGATTTTTAGCAATGTTACATAAACAGACCTAGACAAAAGGGGACAGGGATTTTTGCGTGTGTTGTATGTTTTATTTAAGTACTACATCTTCATGTAAATGTTACATGTGAAGGCGGATGGATGCAAAAATGACTGACAGTGGACAGTCATTTATACATAGAGATGCCATTTGGCAGCTGTTTGACTGGAGTTACCAATATGAAATCCAAGGAGATCTCAATACAAATGAAGATGAATGCATCAATAGAAAAACAACAGAAATCTATAATAAAGATGGCAAAAACTTACATGTGGTGGAATTAAAAGATGAATACATTCTTAAAAAGGAAGAAACATCAGTAAGCTCAACAATCTTTAAAGGCTTGGAAGACATGGAAGGATTATAAACAAAGTACAAACCACTGGTAACATTCAAGAACAGAAAAGCTGATTAGACTTTGCCAGAAAACGTCTAAAAACGTCTCCCATGTCCAGATGAACCAAAAATAATTGGTACCAGAATAATTAAAGACAAAGATATGGTGAAAGAAAGAAACAGCTCATGATCTAAAGCCAAAAGCCATGGCATAAGCATGTACAGCTGCCAATGGAACAGACTAACTGGTGTTTCATAATGTGACTGCTGACAGAAGTCGCAGATGAATTCTGAGGTGTAAAGGACTATATTCTCTGCTCACATACAGCCAAATCTTACAAAACTGATAGACACTTTGATTGCATTGCAGTAGTGTATAAATCACAAAAACTCTGTCACTGCCCAAATACTGCCGGACCTAACTGTAAATGTGGAATCACTGAAACGTGTTTAAAGAAGAATAAATATTAGTTTAAATGTCAACCTCATAATGTAATATTGTGGATGTAATGCTTGAATCACCACACCTGACTACTGTGTGCAACTCTGACCCTGGAGTTATACAACCCAGTCTGTGATTGGTAGACATTACAAAACCAAATGAGGGAACATATTTAGGAATGCTGTTCATCCATTCAGTACAGGTCTCCATCACACTTTGTCATCTGTCCGTAATTTGCTGTTTTTCATGATGTCACCAAATAAGAACATCTATTGGATCTCAGCTCCATGTTAGGGTGCTGAGAGTTGTAAGTAATAAACAATCAGCAGGGGGAAGACCAACCCACATGGGTTAACCTGTAAAATTGTCTCTGATGTCACAGAAACAGTAACGACATTAGAAGTCTACAGGATATTACTGTATTTCCTTTTTTGTTCCTGCAGCAGACACATCTATCCAATAAGCAGAGAAGATGCTTCCTCGTGATGCATTTTAGTGCTCTTGGGTTTTTCTTTGTGTGAAACAAAAACCAAACTAAGTAGAAAAGTTTACAATTTCCTAAAATGATTTGGACCAAAGCAAACACACTAAGGTGTGAAAATGCCCTAAGTATATGTAACCTTCTTGTTATCAGCGCAGGTTGTCCAGGTCAACAGTAGCAGATGGTCTCAGCTGCCCATTTGTCCAGATGGTGACACCAGATCCCCTGGAAAAAAGAAACACCTGATCCTCTTTCACTTTATCACATCATTAAGTTCTGATTACAGCAATAACTCACTACATGAACATTATGCCAGTTCAATGACAGTGATTTTAGAATGTTTATTTATTCATGTTATCATCACAGGAGGCTTTACTGTCACTCTGTGCACATTAAAACAGCAAATAATGTCAAGTTATTTCTATGTGCCCCAAACTAATCTCCAATTTCACCACACAACAGTACAGTCAAGCGAACAAGTGGAAAGCAGTGCACGTGGAGTCATATCAGTGAGCTTCGTAACAGAGGCACTTTATGCCCTGAGAACACCCAGCATTTCTTGATCATGTTCAAACAATTCAAATGTTCATTGCTTCTCATCTTATTTGCTTTCACGTTGCTGTAACGAGTGGATCATCATTAGATCATTAATGTATTATCTTGTATGTCTTCTTCTTTGCATAATGGAGTTATAACTTTTATTATTGGATGGCATGGTAAAGAGAGCTCACAGACAGTGATTATTGGAAGTATTCTCATGCACTGATGTCCATCATCCAATATTGAATTTCTACCTTGTCCCTTGTGTGCAGAGATTTCTCCAGATTCTCTGAATCTTATGATGATGATATGAGCTGTAGATGATGATATATTCAAGTCTTTTCACATTTACATTGAGAAATGTTATTCTGTAATTGTTTGGCAAAGTGTAGCATTTCATAGATGATGATGATGATGATGATGGTAAACCCTTGTCCACCTTTACTTCTCAGAGACTCTTTTTATGCCCTGTCATGTCACCGACCTGCTGTCAATTAACTCAGTTAATTTCAAAATGTTCTTCCGGCTCATTCTTTTTAGTATCACTTACTTTTCCAGCCTTTTGTTGCCTCTCTCCCAACTTTTTTGAGATGTGTTGCAGCCATCAATTTTAAATTTACCTTATTTTTAAAAATGGTAAACATTTAATGTTTTCTATATTGTGGATAAAATATGGCTTTATGGTAACTTATG
>OMLM01021078.1:16756-42970 GCA_900302695.1 Helostoma temminkii | reverse complement strand
TTTAAAAATTTTCTAAAAAAAAAAAAAAAAAAATCAAAATTGAGAAATAAAATTACCACCAACATTTAAAATCCCCTTTTCCATTTAAAAAAGACCATACATGTCTTGTAAATCAGGGATTGATTATAGAGAACTAAGAGATTTAACAGTGTTCTTAAGCTGTTACTTCTCAGCTGCTCAGACAGGAGTCAGCTACACAATGGATACAAACGCAGCTATATTTGTTTTGAAAAAAAAAAAATCACTATAAAATCAGAACGCGAGCAGCTTGATCCGAGAGCAGAAGTTTTGAAAGCGAGCAGCAGCAGCAGCTAAGCTCAATTTGAATAACAACAGTAAATCTGAGAGCACAAAGACAGTTTTGAGCAGGAGCAGAGATAATCTGAGTGAGAGAGCAGGGACATGTTTAAGGGTTTTGAGAGAGAAGAACTATACTCTTGATAACAGATATAAGGCTATAACCTTCATAAAAATCTGTGCATGATTAAATTTTTGTTTCACTCAGATTATCTCTGATTGATAAACCACAGTTAGTGCTAATTAGCCAGCTAACAGCTAAAACTAACAAAATTTTATATTATCAGCCAGTCTTTTGTTTTACAATGATCTAAACATATTGAACTTAATTGTAATTACAACCAGCAGTGTATGTCTATTTACACTCACAAAGTCAGGAACAACACTTATACAGTGACACCGTAGTGATTGTTGTGCGTTAGCGTTGTTGTGAAGGCAAAGATGTGGTGTAATGATGTGTGGCTGTACTCTAGTTCTCTAGCAGATGGAAAAACAAGCCGGTTCTTTGATGGCTCTCAACTTTGAACCCAAACTAGCACCAAGTTCTTGTTGTTCAAAAAGGGATATCAGTGGATCTTGCATGGGCTATGACCGAACCACATTAAATATAATGCTGCTGTCATCAGATTATGGTATATAGTAGGTTAATTCGGAAAATGTGTCTTGGAACATATAATTTAGAATATTTAGTGAAGGCCAGAGTGTGCCATCATTTTAAATTTAAAATTATTTGTCAACTGGCAGTTTTTATAATGTAACTGGTCCTACACAGGCCTCATTCATGAATATTAGATAAATACAAGATGTTAACATCACTTTTAAGTCGAAGATGAATTTGTTTATATTATTAATTTAAGCAGCAGATTTGCAAAATAAATATTGCAAAACTAAATTTCACAATAACATTTTAATAATTGAGACTTGGTTAATGTTAGGTTCTTGCCCTAACCAATCATCATGCCTATGGTGCCAACTACAGGTGAGCCACAGGAAGGCATGAATTCTTTTGAAAACATTTGTAAAAAATTTAACAGGTCTTTATAATTTTCAGTTATTTATATTGTATTTATGTAATTTGTCTTAGTTTATCTTCATTCAGCATGAATAAGGGTTATGCCTCACCACTTAAGTTTAGTAGAGATGCTCATCTGGAGAAATTAAAGCACTGTAAACCATTCAGAAACATTATTGAGCAGTTCCACAACTGGAAGGCACAACCTACATAGCTCATACCATTGTTTTTCTGCTGTCACAGGCGAAAAGACCTGCAGAGCAATCTGAGCACTATCCATGGTGCTGGGCCAAAGAGCTCATAGAGGGTAGAGTCACAGGACCCGTCTTCCCACCCCCAGTTCTGAAGTATGTTGGGAGCTGCAGGTGGCCCTCTGACATGATGACAGTTTAGAATATGCCCACAGGGAAAATTTTAATGCAGTTATAACTCATTTCAAGCACAGTGTTAACCCTATAAGGACTATGGTATCATATTTGATACACAAAAATCTTTTGATTAAATAATTATCATAAACTTCTGATGTATCAAATGTAATACATAAAAAATCTTACATTTAAATTTTCTTTATGTTTTACAACAAAGTGTGCAATACACACTCCAGTCAAAAAAATAGGATGTTGTGACTATTATTTGTTGGACTGGGCTTTAAAGGGTTAATGCATAAACTAGCTAAATAAGCTCTGTCATTCCACATAATGGAGGCTGGAAAGCTACAGCACATCCATCGTTTTGACATCTGACTTAAACCACGTTATATTGTAGCTCTAACACTCACTATATGTAACCAGTCCAACCAACAAAAAGGCAGGAAAACAATTGTACAGTACATACAGCATAGTACATGTGTACTAGAACAATGCCATATACTTACATCTACCATGCATTACACCACTGATTTTAGTGTTACTTTGTACTTGTTAGTTTCCATGATGTCCCATCTCATTCAGTATAGCACCCTCAAAACTAACAGTTTATAATGAGTTAACAGTACTGTACTTTGTGTCACTGAGATTGTATTATGTGTATTCTAATTACTACCCCTAGAGGTACAATGATGACTCTTGCTTTGGGAGGTTGTGCTTATTCATTTGTAACTCTTTAGATCTAGTACATCTGTACAAACCCAGCATCTCCCTGACATCTCCTGATGGAGGACTGGTCCTGAGTCCTGAAGCTGCAGAGGTCACCAGGGGTTCCAGCTTTGTCATCACCTGCTCCATTAACTCCAACTGTCCTGATGGTCGTTTCTTTCTCATCTTCTCTGGATCCAGCGTCACCAACATCAAGTCAGCAGTCAACCACTCAGCTTCCTTTAACTTCCCTGTAGCTGAGTATGAACATCAGGGAAACTACAGCTGTGTGTATGAAGTCACACTCTCTACACGGAAATTCACTTCTTCTGAGACTGAACCCATCAGTGTCGTTATTAAATGTAAGTAGACTGAATCATTTAAGTTGAGCATTTTGACTTTTTATCAATGAATGACACATCGAGCCTTGATACACATTATAGAAGGCGAAACAGGAGTGGGTGAGCATAAAAACACAACACAAATTAAAAAAGTATGTTGTTTGTTTTTCAGGTTGGTTACTTAAAAATGTTTTTGAGATTATGTTAACTAACTTAATGTAATTTTGATGGAGGCCTGTAACAAGTTGATGCACGATATATTGTATGACACCATTTTTTTCCCCTCATATAAATTTCCTTGGCCAGGCAGCCCCAGAAATATACAGTGTACAATACATATACATCAATATAATAATATTGTATAGTATTAGGCCATCCACTGTGTAGGTGTCATTTTAGAACTGATTCTGTACCTCAGTGTTTCCCATTAATGACCTAGACTCTGACTTCGCTCTTGGTGTTTATGGTTTAGCTCTGTCTGGTTAGTGCTCATCTTTTCTTGATTTGTTGTTGTGTTTAGTTTCTTCTCTGTTTTACTCAATTTTTCTGGTTATTAAAGTCATTCCTGCTTTTCTTGTTTATCTGTTTAGGTTTTTTATTTTTGTTCTCTTCGCATTATGTCAGGTGAGGAGTAACTCACAGTCAGCAGATCCGTTGAGGTCTGGCTGAAGCAACAGGTCAAAAATCAGGAAGACAATCAGAGATGAAAGCTGGATTGTTGCTGTCAATATACAGTTGGCAACTATCTAGCAAAGGGGTGAAGAGTAGTGGACCTGCTTAGATGGAGAGGAACACAGGTGGTTGGAATTCGGGTGATTAGTGGCAATGAGTGAGGGGGGAGAGGAGAACAGGAAGCAGACCAAATAAGGAGATTGAGACAGACAGACAGGGAGACTAGTGACTTATTGTGTACTTAAAACACTTCTTTGTTTAGGGCCATTTTCCTGCTGCACCACCCAGCTTCTACTGAGCTACAGCTGAGGGAGACATCCTATTCTGTTTGTCACTATATAAAAATTGCCTTGTCCATCTATTCTTTTTTTCACAACTCCACAGTCTGGAGTAGCAGCAGATAACCTGTGATGGCAATAAGTTGCACTTTGAAAGGATAAACTGCTTATTTGCTCGTTGTTTTCCTCCTAGTGCCTTTGTTACTGCTGGTTTCTTCAGTAGCTGCTGGGAGTCTGCTGCTGCTTTCACTGGTATTGTTGGTGGTCTGTCTGGTCTGCAGGAGGAAGAGGAGGAGCCAACCAGTCCAACAGCCCGGAACCCTCATCTTAAATCAATGTCTGTGCTCACCAGAACACAAAGTTTCCCAATTTTAAATGAACAGTTTCATCAAAATGCTTTTTGTATTCACATTTTGTGTTGGTGCTTGTGTTTCAGTGGCTGCTGGAGATGATGAGAATGAACATTATGTTAATGTTACTCACATGAAAATCATGGAGAAATCATTGGAAGAAGCAGGCAGAGTGGAAGAAGAGGAGAGTGATCATGATTATGAGGAAGCAGGTCCTGCTGATGTCTGTTTCAGTGTAGGACAACTGAGACCAGGAGGAATATATGAAGTTAATGAGAATATTTATCAAAACCTTTAAGCTTCTACTTTGGTTACCTGTAATTATAATAGATATAGACATGGACAAAGTTGTTGGTACACTCCTGTTAAAGAAAGAAAAACTCACAATGCTCACTGAAATAAAGTGAAACCGAGAAAGTAATCAAGTCAATCCAAATTTACTGAAAAAGAACTAATTAGATAAGACATGACATTTGAAATGTGGTTCAACAGAAGCTTTTAAATAAAAAACAAACTAATAAAACTGGTCTGGACAAAAATGATGGTACCCCTAGAAAAGAAAAGGGACATGTTAAACTAAAGTGTTTCATGTAATTAGCATCACATTTCTCTTCAAACTTGGACTTCGAACATGGGCCACAGAAAACTAATGAGAGTTGTCTCAGGAGATTAGAAAGAAAATTATAGACAAACATGTTAAAGGTAAATTGATGACAAAACTAAAGAGATAATGCAGATGGTTAAAGGTGAACTCTAAGCTCAGGGTACATCAGCATCAGATCATACTTTCTGTCACTGTTTGGCTTAATGGATCTAATTGAAGACGACTGAGCAGGACTCCACTGTTGAAAGCAAATCATAAAAAAGAAGACTGGAATTTGCCAAGAGCTTCTGGGAGAACAGAACACAGTACTTAATGTAAAACATGGAGAACGCTTGGTTAAGTTCTGGGGTTCTGTTCTTTGCTCCATCTGGCACAGGGTGTCTAGAATCTGTGCAGGGTACAAAGAAATCTCAAGACTATCAAGACATTCTGGAGTGAAACTACCCAGTGTAAGAAAGCTTACATGGTCATGGGTCCTTCAACACGATAATGACCCAAAACACAGCTAAAAACACCAAGAATTAACTAAGAACAAAACAATGGACTATTTTGAAGTGACTTTCTATGATCCCAGATCGAAATCTGTGTCTTATGACTCTTTCAACACAACATATCATTGTGTTACAATATTATCCTGGATTCCTTGGATTAAGACTTATCAGTATAGACCAAGCTCAATTCTGCCTCTGGTCCTGTAGTGTCTTAATACATTTCAGTGCAAATGGTGCTTTTTGATATTAACTCCCAGCACATACATCTATTTCTATCTTGACTAGGTGTTGTGACAATCTGTGGTTTCATCTTTTATCAAAATCTACAGTTTTATTTAATTTTTATCCAAAATCTCTCTGTCAAGTGTCAGAAATGCAAGAAACATATTTATACATGGACTTTGCACTAAATTTTAAACTTGACTTTTAGGTAAATTCTTATACTTTTCTCTGTTGGTGCCTCCCTGTTACTAACATTGTACATCCTTGGACACTTGAGGACATCGTCAAAATTACTGTTTAAACACAAATTTATAAGAACAATTCCTCAAACGTTCCTTAAAGCTCATACAGGTAGTTTATCCCAACTATCTCATATGAACAGGGGGGCTGTTTGTTGTCACAGCGTCCACATGGACAGTCTCATTTAAAACATTAAAAATACAAAATATAATTTATATGCTTTATGAGGACATGTCTAGAGGTTTATACTTCGTTCAAGGTAGAATTAATGTCCGTCCATATGAATGACATTACAATGTTACGGTGTTGTGAAAAAGTATCTTTGGGGTTTTTTTTCTTTTTGCATATCTGTGTCACTTAAATCATTCAGATTAGACATTTTATTAAATTTATTGACTGAAGTATTTTTAGTTTTTGTTTTTTTCTCTCCTCCTGTTTGATGTGACATCCAGGTTACGTTGGACGAAATACAACTAATACGACTATGGCAATGAAGCCACGATCAATGACACTAGGAATTTCAAATGATATATTCTTTAAAAAAAAACCTAACTGAAATACATAAACTAACAATAAGGCAGTGGCCTCTTTATCTGAAAAAAAACAATACAATATGCTCCACACAACTAAAGACAGCATTTTTATTAACTGAAAGAAATGCAGAAATCATCATCTGTTTTCATACCCAGCGCACAGATGACAAGCTGCGTGTTACATGTGTAGGGTTTCCATTCTGCGAGCATCCACAAAAAAACACATAATGTAGATTTCTGATGATATAGCAGCTAACACTTAACCACTACATTGGGATATGAGCTTCACCATTCTTAAACAACGTAGAAATATTCTGATATTGATGTCATCATCAGCAATCACAGCCATTTACCTTCCTCTGCTCTTCAAAGTGTCTGTCTTCGGTAAAACTTCTACACTGCAAAATGTAGCTTCTTGCTACTTAATAATTAAATGTTGAGGTACTACCTTAAATTTTATGTCAAGTCAACAATTCAATTTGTTCTTCTAACACACCTATATAAATATTACATACTTATATACTCATGATAAACCTAAATATTATCTTGAGTAAATACCACATTGTGTCAAGTAGTTGATTTCGATTTATTTGTTTATTGAACAAGTTAAATGTTTGAACATAGAATCTATCTCAGCTTCATTAGAAAGCTCTCTCAGGTAAATGTGAAACTTTCTTTTGTTTATAGTAGTTTGTTTATTCAACTGAAACATGTACTGACAGTTGGCAACTCTTAAACCCTCAAAGCATATGTTGTCATGTTTTCTCACTTGATGTATTTCTTTCCAGACCACTATCACGTTTTCTTCTGAAAGGACACCTTTGAGTGCACAGATCACCAGATGTTTCCTGCTGTTCAGTAAAATAACAAAACCCATGGGAGTTGTAGCATCAGCAGAGAGAACACACACACTGTGGAAGTGCACATAAAAAGGAACTTGCAGACATTTCACACGTTCAATGGGTTTTTATGATTTTTTTCAAAGCTTTAATGTCACGTGTTGCTGCACAAGATAAATAAAGCAACCAACACTTGTTTCTGATCAAATCTCAAATTATAATATAAAATTACAATCTGATACATGTACAGTATATTTTAAAACACACTTTGCAGCAGTCATGGCATTTTCAACTAAACTAAAAACATTACTGGGCTTTATTCATACATATGGTGTACATGCTTTGGTTTATAGTGTTTATATATTGCAATGGAATGGCAACCTGTCCAGGGTGTACCCCACCCTTGCCTGAATGACAGCTGGGATAGGCTCTAGCACGCCTGCGACCCCTACGGGGACTAAGCAGTTCAGAAAATGGATGGATGGATGGATGGATGTATATATATTACACATGAAAGGGATATATGATTATAAAAGTAATGCAAACTAGAAATTAACGAAAAATCCAGAAATAGAATTATAAAAAAAAATGTCATTGTGTCAGAAAGGAGGAAGTCAAAATCTCAAATATAAATACCAGTCAACCACAACTGTGGTTTTAAAGCATGTTTTGTATATACGCAACCACATGCTTACATGTGTGCAGGATATGTGTAGTAGATGAGCATAATTCATCACTAACCAAACTGTGATGCTAAAATGCATGTAAAGGAAATATGGAACAGAAAAACTGAAACTGTTAAAAACTAGATAAAACAGATAAAAGACAATGACAAATCTCAACATGAATACAGCAAAACAAAAACTGGAAGAATAAGTAGTGCTCAAAATCCTAAAGAGGTATGAGATAAGTAGGCTGATGACATAAAGGTGTCATGGAAAGTATCATTTAAATGTACATTAAATAATGGTTTTGATGGTTAAGGGTCAAGGTAAGGAACTAGGGAATGAATTATGCAGAGTCGTAACAAGGATAGAAATGCAAACGTGTGTGTCTTCCTCTGATTAGTCTGTGTCCCCAACACTGCACAGCTTTGTTCAGCAAAACTGAAACTGAGGTGCTTTTCTGCTCACTGCTGTTCTAAAGAAAGCTTGTCTGAGTTGAACTACTAACCTGTATCTGCTTAAACGGGCTGTGTTATGCAGTTTTATATTTTCTGTTATAACTGTGCTAAAGGGTATTTTTATCAAACAATGGCAAATTTGTCAAGTGTGAGCTGAATGCAGAAGTGTGCTCTTTGTATCCCGAGGGTGCCACAGACTTCAAACATACAACTGTCATCAGTCCATAAATGAACCTTCATTTCCACACAAGCACAAGTACAAAGCTGCACTGATGCTCATCCAAAGGAATAAAGGTGAAGGAATAAAGACTTATTGCTCACATTTGCAAATGCTTTGTGTTAACAAAACACAAACATAACAAGAGAAAATGCTTTAAGGGCTCACTTGTGTGTTTAACTGTAAAATCTAGAATAGAATTTAAAATCCTTCTCCTCACGTGTAAAGCCGTTAATGAAGAAGCCCCTTCATATCTTAAAGACCTCATATCACCAAATCATTTCAGCAGACCGCTTCACTCTCAGAGTGCAGGTCTACTTGTGGTTCCCAGAGTTTCCAAATGTAGAATGGGAGGCAGAGCCTTTAGCTATCAAGCTCCTCTCCTGTGGAACCAGCTCCCAGTTCAGGTGATAATTGATAAAGTTTATCAGAGCTGGTTCTGATCTCAGCCCAGTAGAGCAGCTTTGCACTTACTGAAGACTAAAGGCAGAGAGTCCCACTAACAGGCAGGAGCTGAGGGCAGCTGCAGTGAAGACCTGTGACAGTGGTTTCAATCTTTTATAAAATAAAACAGCAGTTTCTCTTAGCCTTCATTCAAAACCCTTGTTTATTTGCTTTTTTTAAAATAAAGCAAACAATAGAATAGAAGATCATTAGTGACCTTCACCAGAGCTGTTTCTGTACTATGATGTGCTCTAAATCCTGAAAGGAAATCTTTGAAATAAAGGGCAGATTGCATATTGGTCTGTACTTGGATATAATCCCTTAATCACAAGTTTGTTTTCTGAGCAATCACTTACAGCAAGCTTAAAGGCCTGTGGTACACAGCCTCTTAATTTGATATAATACTATCCAACAGGATAGTGGTTATACTAGTAGAGGTAGAGGCTTGTTTGAGATGGAGCTGCCAGGCAAGAGGTCACAAGGAAGGTCAAAGATGAGATATACAGAAGTGCTAAAAAAAGCTAACAGGTGTGAGAGTAGAGGATAGACAGGATAAAAGGATAGAGTTAGATGAAAAAAAGATTATTTCATGGGGCCAAAAGTAGACATTATGACCACCTGTACAATCTAATGAAATCCAGCACAACAGCTATGCCATGAATTCTACATTTACAAAGTTATAATTTTTTAATTTTTAAGTAGAACTTATCGGAAATGTGGTAATTCTACTAGATGTGTATTATTAAGGTGATTGTGGATTGTGGAGTCCTACTGGCGTATGTTATGTTAAGAGGTACTCCAATGTTTTGGACTCCTAATTGATATAAATAGGGAGTATAAATACACATGCACAACTACACATGAAGATCCTTCAGGCATAGAAACATCTGTGTAAATATATATTCACAATTAGCACACAACTAGGGCTGCACTAATTGTTTTTAAATTGCAATCTCTTTCTTAAAACTCTGTGAGGAGGCAGGATATAGGAGCAACCTCTATGATCGACTTTGCAACTTTGCAACAATCATTAAGAAGATGACCAACCCACATACGTAGGCTGACATACACAGTGAAGCTGTTTCTTTGCTGTCACAGAAACAATAACAGCAGTAGTCCACAACACAGGATCTTCTTGTTTGTTCCTGTGGCAGACACATCTGACCAGCAGGCATGATGCATTTTGGTAAGCTTGGACTTTTAAAAGAAACAGAACCACACTCATCAAGTGATTCAGACTAGAGCAAACACACTAAAGATCTGAAAATGCCTTTAAATTGGTGAGGTTGTTTTGGTCCACAGCTAAATGTGATTAAAGTGTTCACATCAGGATAAAAAAATCAAGGTGAAAAATAAGTTAGGGCTTGATTTAAACAAACTATAGCCTGTAGCTGTGAAAATACTAGTTATAACATTCATGTTTGTTTTACACTTTGACCTTATTTCCTCAGCTTTTCTACAAATACTGCACTGTCCCTCTGTGAGGCAGCAGTGCGTAACATGTTTATGGTACCAACTCACTAATCAAGCTGTGGATATGGCCAAGAGGAGAATACAAATGATTAATTCATTAATCCCTACCCCCTTTTTTGCCATTAAAGTTACAATAATCCAATGGTGAAAAGTGTTCAATACAGTTGATATTTTGTATATGACAGCGAAGGACTCACATACGCAATAGTAATTACACTGATAGTCTAATATTGAAGAATACATAAACTACATGTTACATGTGGAAAACATCATGAGAACTTCACCCATCTAGCTGTGTGTTATTAACTGAATCTAACTGAACTGAACTCAAACTGAAACATGTCTAATAACTGTTTTCTAGCAGAAATACAACAATTTTTGTTCTCATCTTGATTCACTTACCAAACTATTACTACAACTGGAAATGAAATGAGCTATATCATGAAGAAAAACATGTATGAAATAAAGAAACTGTAACTGACAAATTCTGTGGGCAGTTTCTGTGCTTTCTCTATCCTCATGTGGGTTTGCTCTGGTTTGCACCCACAAAGACCTGCAGTTTCGGTTCAGCAGTGACTCTTGCTTGTAGTTGTGAATGTGCATATGAATAGTTTTATGTCCATGGATTTCTCTGTGTATAGTTGAAACCAGAAGTTTACATACATTGTACAATGAGGCACATATGTGCCTTCAACTAACTCAATCAATATTAGAAGTTTGTAAAGCCATGGTATTATAATTTGGGCTTTCCCAAATTGTTTAAAGGCATAGTAATCTTAAATTGAGTAAACTTCTGATTTTAAAGAAAGAAATTTTAAAAAATTAGCATTTAGCATAACAAATAATTTGGTAATTCTAACTGACCTAAAACAGGAAATGTTTAGTCAGATTTAATGTCAGACAGTGAGGAAAAAATATACAGTGTAAGTAGACCTTTTAAAAAGGATGATTCAGAAATAATTTCTCTGCAGATCTTTATATAATTCTCAGGTAACATTTTAGACAGGAGGGGGATTCCAGAGTTTGCATACTTTTACAGGGTGCTGTGTCTGAAAAAAGGCTAAGAAACCTTTTTTAAGATGTGTTTATCTGATCAATTTCAAAATGACCCTTTTAAAATGGTACCTTCTCAGTACATAAAATATGGGTTTATGAGATTTGTAAATCATTATATTTAGGGACATTAGGGTTGTAATGCCCCATGCCAGCTGTTGAAGTGTCCCTGGACAAGACACCTCAATGTCGCCAAAATGTCTACAAAACCCATGCACAAGTCAGTGCACTCTGGGTGCCAGTCCCAGAGCTGGAACAATATTGGAGAGGGTTGCATTAGGAAGAGCACCTGGAGTAAAACTTGTGCCAAATCTATATGCTGCCCATGCTCTGCTGTGGCAAACTAAAGCTCATCTATTTATTGCACTTTCATGACATAAATTGTTGTTTTAACATATGCAGGAGAAAAGATTAGTGTAAATGTACTTTGCTGTAAGCTAACTGATTGCACAACCCTGCAAATATTCTGGTAACTGCTGCACCAATATAGATCAGGTCTGACAGCATATTTATATCTATATTAATAATTGGAGGGTTGTGTATTTTTAGTGTGTAAATCTTTGAACTTCCCAAGTCCTCTGGCGCAATTTCATCCTGGCTTCAACAAGCAACAACAACAACAAGCCAAGCAGCCTGGCCTTCTATGTGCATGTGCTCACGAGGACACACAATGAATTACATTACAAAAAGTATAATTCAGGACTGGGGTGGCACATTGTCTGCCACAGTCACTGATCACTGTTTTTTGTACCTGTATGTGTGGATTGTGGATTTTAGGCACCATGACCTGTGCTAATTTTTGAACTTCCCAAGTCCTCTGTCACAGTTTCCATCCTGGCATCCCTCATTCTGTGTTTTGTGGAGGTGCTTATGTAGACAGCTTGGACCACGTGCAGGACACCAACAAGGGATGCCATCTTGTCTTTGTGCTTTCCGCTGTCTTAGAGACTCTTGTCTGTCCTGTCTTGATGCTCCATCTGTTACTGCTGACCTGCATACTTACATGCATCATCTACCTATTGCTACCAGTCAGTGACTTTCTCAGTCAAACACTCCTTCCAGTTTATATTATGTCCTGTACTTACCTTTGTCCACTGTGTTTAGTGCTCATTAGCTCCACCTTCCTGTCAGGTGGAAGATTGTCAACTCACCTGACCAGTCTCCAGTTCTGGCTTCCCTCACCCGCTTTAACATCTGCACTGAAAATGACTTTTTAAAAAACACTAACCAATCCTGTGTTGTCAGCTCGCTTCTGGGTCTTGATGTAATCGTTTATACCGATTACGTAAATACGTTGATTTACATGCATTAATGCATCACAGTGTTAAATTATAGCAGCTCTCTGCTTTGAGAGCACAACTGAAATGGTCTAATGCACAAGCATCTCAAAATAATACATCTTGAGGCTCCCTGACCTTTCAATGACGAGACAGCAGTGACCATAACTGTTACTTTTTTACTCATGTGTTACAGTCATCAAACTCTAAATGTGCTCATATTTAGATAAATAAAGCTTCAAGCCAATTGGCAAGTCACAGTCTAGTTTTTGTTGCATTTTAAGTTAAAAACAACAAAACAGAATACATCGAGAAGATGGTATAAAAATAGCAATAATAACAATCTACAATACAGGAGGTGAGATACAGTAGATACCAGTGAGTTCAGGAGAGGATACAGAAGCCCTAAATTGACAGATGGCTTCAAGATGAGACATCAGGCAGGTCATTCTGCAGTTATTCAGGTCACTTGAGTTTGGTGGGAGTGATCCATTGGTTTTTAGTTTCATGTAATTTATAAGAAACTTGTGTTTTCTGCATTATTCACAAGGCATTTTGAAAAAGTAAAAGTCCTGGTGATGAGTTAACATTATTTAAGCAGGAACCAGTGTTTATTTTAGTCATATACAGATTTTTACCAGCTGAAAGGGAGAACAAACAAGTGATTTTGTGGCTTTAATAGTGTTAAAATAAAGGAGCTGAACTGTCTAACATGCAAATTCCTCTTACACTGTTTCTTTTTATATACAGAAAATATTATCTATGGAGGTCTAGTTGTGAATTTAAAGATTGTGTCCCTGCAACCACAAGCAAGACCTAAATGTTTTTTTTGGTTGCAGAATATCTAATAAGCAACTACTCACTGTTGTTAAAGTACAGTAACTTATGTAAATGAATTCACAATAAGGCCTAATAATAGATTTACTTATGGCAAGAACAGATATATGTTAAGATAAATATGTTATTTTTGGGACATTGCATATGATTAGTGGGAGTCAGGGAGGAGGAGGTCTTTCTGATGATGTCTGCAATGTTAAAAAACATTCTTATATGAGTAACCATATGACTACCCTACAAGACTGGAGAGGTATAAGATCAAGGTCCAGTGCAGCTAACCCCAGTATCTACTTGTGTAAGTGTGTTGTTGCCTATCCAGTGATCATACGGGCTTGGTACTGGGGGGCTTCACGATTTCTATAACTGTCACAGTGGCTACCTGAAGTGACGATGCTAAGCAGTGATGGCAATAACACAATCACTTCGTCATCACCACACCAGATATGTGGACGCCTCAACTCCAAGATGCCTGAACAGAATGAAATTGACTGCAGTCACTTTAACATAAACAAAAATAAATTTTTTAACTGTCCCTTTTACAATGTGCTCTGTCTGTTTCAGCTCGAGTAAATTAAACTCTTTCTGACTCCAAAATAAAATAAAAAAAACAAATAAAGCTACTCACAGGGGAATTGAAAAAAATACTATGCCAGTAGACACACAGAAATTGAAGATAAAATGGAAGCCCTCATTTTTTTCCTTCTAAAACAATCCTAAAAAAAAACAATGCCCTTAAGACCATTTACCATGGAATACAACAAAGCAAAATACTAATGTTCAGAACACTTGATGGATAGACCACAGAGGCCTGTGATCTTCTAATAAGAACCAGGACACAGTTAACAAATAAAATGTGGAACCTTACCTCAGAGAGAAGTATATAGTAATCCTCACAATGATGCAGATAGATAAGCCTGAGTGGACTGATGAGATGGAGTCTGGATGACAGGGAAAGCAACTATTCATTCTCATGTTAAACTCTGTGATGACAGGCTGCGGTCACATTGTAGGATGTGACCCACTTAGTTTATCTTTTAGCTGGCACTTTTCCATCCGACTCTATACCGAGCAGACAGTGTTTATGGGGAACATAACATGGTCAGATACTGTGGTTCACTGTATCCAAAGGAGCAGGACAAAGTTACTACTGTTAGCCATATGCTAAGGTACTAATCATGAGCATTTCTTAAATCATAAAATATAACTCTAGAAACTAATACAGTACTACTAATGGTGGATTACTACTGTATGACTACTTCCCTCACTTTGTCTCTCCCCCTGTTTCTCCAAATATAGATAAACATAGTCAAATTCTAGTTGTGTGTGGTAGTTTAGAAAAAAAGCACCACAAAAAGAAAGAGGAAGTTTTTCAGGTTGGCCAACCACTATAAAGAATTTCTGCATGAAGCATATTTTACTTAGATAGTTCAGTTTGCTGCTTCTGTTTAATCAGCCATAGACGACACTGAGCAGCTTTTCTGTCTGAACCATGACAAGCAGACAACAAACAAACCTTCACTTCTGGACTCTGGGTAAGACACATTTTCTAGATACACTTCTTCTGATTGTTTTCTTTTATTGCACACAATAGGAAGGATGTTTGTTGTCATGTATGTTTTACTTTGGTTCAGTGAATTAGGAACTTAAATCAAAAACAAACATCTTTCTTTTTAGCACTTTTCAGGATAACTAAATATAATGGTGCATTTTTTTCCTATAGTCCTTTTCTTCTTGACATCTCTTTCTTCTTTGCCTGCTACAGGTCAGTCTATTCTAGTTTGTCGCAAGTTACATTTTTTAAAAATTTTAGATAAAATATTAAAATATTATTTATCATGTCTTGTGTCTCATAGCTGGTGAGCTCAAATTAATTTCAAAAGAGTCTGGTGCGTGTGCTGGAACAATTAAAATCTATTACAATGGTGAGTGGGGAACAGTCTGTGATGATGACTGGGACCTGAATGATGCTAAGGTGGTTTGCAGACAGTTTGGCTGTGGTACAGCACTGAGTGCACCTCACTCAGCTCACTTTGCTCAAGGAACTGGAAAAATCTGGCTTGATGATGTGGCCTGTTCAGGAAGTGAAAAGTCTCTGACTGACTGTCGGCACAGTGGATTTAGGAAACACAACTGTGGACACGATGAGGACGCTGGTATTATATGTTCAGGTGAGAAAATATTTAGATTAAATACACTATGCACTTAAACAAGTGCTGTTACAAAAACAACTCATGACAACCATGAAAAACACACATTCCATTTGCATCTTGTGTTCTGTGCCTACAGATGCTATCAGATTAACTGAGTCTATTTGGTGTTCTGGAAGAGTTGAAATTTATCACAGCGACAGCTGGGAAACAGTCTGTGACGATGACTGGGACTTAAATGATGCTGATGTGGCTTGCAGACAGGTGGGCTGTGGTACAGCACTGATTGCCACTCGGTCAGCTGTGTTTGGTCAAGGAACTGGATCAATCTTGCTTGATAATGTGGCCTGTTCAGGAAGTGAAAGTTCATTAATCAAGTGTCGACACAGTGGATTTGGGACACACAACTGCAGACACAGTGAGGACGCTGGTGTGATCTGTTCAGGTGTGTATGTACAAAAAGATATGTAATGTTGTATAGTAAGATACTGACTGAAGGTATGAGGTTAAAATGAGACTTTATCATTAAATTAGACATTAAGACTGAAACATGTCTGAACTATGAAAGAACTTGTATGGAATAACGTAGTCAACCAAAGTATGTTAAACAACTCAGATCATGTATTATTATTATTATTAGTATTAGTATTATTTGTTTAGTTTTTGCATTGTATTGATTGTCCAAAGCAGCTTCATTTAGCTTTGGTGCACTCATGGAATTATCTCATCAGATTCATGAGGTCACATCTTGAATGTTTTTTTAGTACGGACTGCTACATCACAGGCTGATTTATGTCATTGCTTATGTCCTTTAGATCATCAGTTGTCTTGTGCAGAGGAAGGGTGGAAACAAAGTGAATTGCCATATTAGTGTCCTAAAGGTTCTGTTGCTTTGAACTTGTTTTAAATTCTTAAACTTAAAGACAGTCCAGTTGCCACTGAACAGAACCTTTGGGATAATCATGTTAGTTCACACTTCCATATTATGTCAAAAAACCGATTGAAGTGGAAGGACAGTACATCATTGCTTTGAAAAATTTTGGGGCCAATCCGTCTAACCAGTCTTCGGTCTGATAAATTCAAATTTAGACATAGAGAGGGAGAGCTATTTGTCCAAGAAGGAGAGTGATGGAGTGCTGAATCAGAAGACCTGGCTTCCACAATCATATCATCTAAAGCCAGTTAAGATGGTTTGGTATGAGTTGGACCAGAGAAAAGGAACAGCAGCCAACAATTATTTAACACCTTTGGGAACTTCTTCAAGATTGTTGTGAAAACCGAATGGGGTGACTACCTCATAAGGCTGCATTGACAGGATTGGAAGAGATGTGCAAATCCATCAACAAAGGGAAAGGTAGCTACTTTGAAGAGTCAAAAATACAAATGTATTCTGGATTGTTTAACACTTTTTTGTTTACTACGTAATTCCATAAATGTTCTTCTATGTTTTTTGATGACAAAAAATTACAGTCAGCACATTTTGTTGATGGTAAGATGTGTTTTTGTTCACTCTGCCATGTTAGTGTAACCAACACTATAGTGGATTTCAGACTTTTGAGTTTATTGTGCACTTAATTTCCACATAAACTGAAAACTCAACCTGGCTGTGTTTTCAGATAGTGTCTCAAAGCCCAGCATCACCATAAACCCTTCTAGTGAGGTTTCCTGGGGTCAGAACGTTGGCATCACTTGTTCGATCTTACCTCGCCAGTTAGATGGAACATTCATTCTGCAGCAGACATCAGGTTCATTCAGAAAGACGCAGTCATCAAGTACCAACTCTGCTACCTTCAACATTCCTAATGTCAACTTTGATAATGAAGGATCGTACCAGTGTCAGTATGAGAAAATCACTTCAAGACAAACTTTCAGATCTTCCCTTAGTGACTCTGTCAGACTCTCTGTGACTGGTAAGAAAATAAATCCAGTATCATTTGTGTAAATAATGAAACAGATGAAAACTAATATGCAAATGATCAAATGCTAATGCTCCAATATTGTTTTCCTTTTTACAGTGAGCTTCCCAAAGCCCAGCATCTTCATGAATCCTGCTGGTGAGATTAGCTGGAGTCAGGATGTTAGCATCACTTGTTTGATCTCAACTGAGGTTTTAGGTGGAACATTTATGCTGCAGCAGACACCAGGTTCATTCAGAGAGGCGCAAACTTCAGGTACCAGCTCAGCTGTCTTCAGCTTTCCTAATGTGGACATTGACAAACAGGGATTTTATCGGTGTCAGTATAAGTATCAAAAAAGGGGCTCAACTGAAACTTTTATGTCTCCCCTAAGTGACTCTGTCAGACTCTCTGTGACTGGTAAGAAAATATCCAGTTTCCTGAATTTAATTATTATGCACCTGTGAGTAAGAATAAAAGTAAAGTAAAAACTAATAAGAAAAGAATTAATTTACAGCTTAGCTCAAATACAAAACATTGACTGCTCCAATACTGTTCTCCTTTTTACAGTGAGTTTCCCAAAGCCCAGCATCTCCATGAATCCTGCTGGTGAGATTAGTTGGAGTCAGGATGTTAGCATCACTTGTTCAATCTCAACTCAACATTTAGGTGGAACATTCATTCTGCAGCAGACATCAGGTTCATTCACAAAGACACAAACATCAAGTACCAACTCTGCTACCTTCAAGATTACTCAAGTGGATTTTGACAAAGAAGGATCTTATCAGTGTCAGTACCAGATGAAGATTTCAAAACGCAACTTCCACTCCCCACTAAGCAATTCTGTCACCCTCCTCATCACTGGTAAGAAAATAATTTCACAAAAAAAAACAGTACACACACAAAAGTAGGGTAACAACACCATAAAGCCTGACTAGAATGTTATTATATTGGTAGACAATATGAAAGGACATTGTGGAGTCAAAATGCCTTGTTTTTCTATAAGCAGTGTTGAAAATATGTGTAGAAAGTTTCAGACCAAGATTCCTGCACACTGGCTGTAGGCTTCATTTTTGAAAGTTTTTTCAGCTGTATGGAATTCATAACTGGCTGTTTTTGGCTCCTAAACATACTTTTTGTACCTTTTGGTTCTGCAAGAAGATCAAGCTTTTCTTAAACCACTACTACACATGTGCACCACAGCAGCGCTAATACTACTTTGTGTATGTTTTAGGTTTCTTTCATCTTTCTTTTATCTACTTGTTTTTTTTTTTTTATTTAACTTAGTCAAGCTGCAGAAGCCCAACATCTCCCTGACATCTCCTGATGGAGGACTGGTCCTGAGTCCTGAAGGTGCAGAGGTCACCAGGGGTTCCAGCTTTGTCATCACCTGCTCCATTAACTCCAACTATCCTGATGGTCGTTTCTTTCTCATCTTCTCTGGATCCAATGTCACCGACATCAAGTCAGCAGTCAACCACTCAGCTTCCTTTAACTTCCCTGTAGCTGAGTATGAACATCAGGGAAACTACAGCTGTGTGTATGAAGTCACACTCTCTACACGGAAATTCACTTCCTCTGAGACTGAACCCATCAGTGTCGTCATTAAATGTAAGTAGACTGAATAATGTAACTTCTTTAAGCAGGTTTTTGTTTTATGAGCTGAATGACACACAATTAGTGAGAGCTGTGATCTAAATGTGCGGTTTGATACACATCAGAGAGAAAATGGAGAAAGAAACAGTATGAGAGAATGAGCTTAAAATGGGAACAGAAACAGTAACTTGATTTAAATGATTTGTTTCTCAGTTTATGCAGTAACTGAAAAAAAATATGCAGCATGATGACTAGGTTAACATATATCTATTAAGGGATCTTAGTCCATTCTTCAATGACAAATCGTTCCAGCTCCTCCAAAATGTGGTGTTTTTCAAGCATGTGCATTAACCTTGAGCTCCCACCAAAGATTATCTATAGTATTAAGATCTGAGCTCTCATAGGTGCACCTTGATTTCTGGTGTCCATCTGAAAGTTTTTGACCAGCTTGGATTTTGCGTTCGCGTCAGGTCACTGTCTTGCCGAAACACCCTGCAGTGATCTAAAGCTAAACTGGCAGCAGATTTCTTTACATTATCATTTAAAATGTCCACAAAATTTGTTCCCATGCCCAAACTAAATTCCTGTGCCTGAAGAAACGGCGCATCACCACAGTAATACACTCCCACCACCATATTTAACTGTGGAATAGAGTTAAAGACCTCTTTATTCAAACAAAACATGTACTTCAAACTGTTCAAGGTTGGTCTCATCAGAATAAAGGATAGATTTCCAAATCTCATCCCCATGTTTCATATTTTGACGGGCAAACTTCAGTCTGGCTTTAAGAAATCTTTTCTTTGATTATAAAATCAAGCCCGTCGTGAGGAAGAGTCCTCAAAACAGTCAGCAACAATCTCTGCCAAGATTGAGACGTCCATTTCCGGCTCAGCAGGGTATCATTATTTTGTCATTCTCCCTGGACATGCCTTAGCTGTGTTTAGTCTGCCAAAAATTCATGATGAACATCCTGACAGATGAAACTATTTGAAAGTAGTAGTAGCGAATCGAACAAAGAGAAGGTGTCAAGAAGCCATGACTCAACTTCCAGATAACACCCAAACGCAACAGGCCAAAACTGAAGTCCACCAGGTTAAGGTATCAAATGCATGTGCATATCCAAGGTTGTAGCTGGTCTTCTTTTCTCCTCTGGCCCGGACACAAGGGTGAGCAACAGGCCCTTGGAAATATCTCTAAACATCTCTTTAACATTAATTAATGCAATGACAGAATGTGCTGTACCTCTCATAGCTGAGTGACTATGTTAGATACAGTATCTACACAGTATTTTTCTCTCACCAGGAAGTTAAATACCCGGTTGGCAGAGTTTGCATGTCCTACCTGTGTTTAGTGCATCAGTACTTATCTCTAGTTTTCATAGCTCTTACAGGTTATTACTCAAAATGTATACATATTTATTGAAATTATAAAGTTAACAACAACAATACTAACAGAATGTTATTGGTCATGGAGCCTAGAGACTGATGGCAGGTCTGCAGGGAGCTTGTACATCACAGTGTAACAGGACAGATTGGTGCTTGTGAGCAGTCTGGAAGGGTCACTAGATGATGTATATAGTACTGTCTTAACACTGCATGAGCGTGACTCACCTTCAAGTTTCATCTGTTGAGAGACATAATCAGTTTTGTTGCTGTATACCACATTATACTTCTTTTTTATAAGGGTAGGTCGTTTTGAGAGAAGAAGAAGAAGAAGAGAAGAAGCCTGACACATGACTAGAGTAGCTCTACAGTAGCAGAAAATAGCATAGTAACAATAATAAAATATGCTTTTGTAGCTAAACTGTTTTTTTTTCCTTCTCCTAGTTCCTTGGCTGCAGCTGGGCACCCCAGGTACTGTGGGTGTGCTGCTTCTGCTACTGTTGGTCTTGCTGGTGCTCTGCCTGGTCTACAGGAGAAGAAAACGAATCAAACAGCCTGTAACCCTCATCTTAAGTCAGTGTCTGTGCTCAACAGTAAACAAAGCTTCTCCAAATGTTTATAAAGATAAACATGATGATGATGATGAGGATGATGAGGTCTATATGAATATTGATGAAATGTACATCAAGAGGAAATTCAAAGAGGAAGTAGACAGAGTGGAAGAAGAGGAGATTGAAGACTATGAGGAGCCACCAAGCGATGAAGATCATGATTATGAGGAAGAAGGTCCTGCTGAAAATTACATAAAGCCTGAGGTCTGCTTTGGTGCAGAGGCCTTCAGAGAAACTAAGAAACTCAAAGAGGAAGTAGACAGAGTGGAAGAAGAGGAGATTGATGACTATGAGGACCTAGCGAGTGGTGAAGATCATGATTATGAGGAAGAAGGTCCTGCTGAAAATCATGTAGAGTCCAAGGAGGTCTGCTTTGGTGCAGAGACCTACAGAGACAATGAGGTAGAAGGTTATATTGAAGGAGATGAAGCCAGTGATGATGAAGACAACTGTGTCAATGAGTCATCTGGTAAACAAACTATGGACAGTGACAGAGAAAATGAGGATAGTTATCATAACTTTTAGGTTTCTACTAGTAGCATTGATTAATATGGATAAACAACTGGGACAGATACACATATTATATGATGTAATAGAATGTAAAGTGGTTAGTTTGGAGTGCAGAGTCTATTTCAGGAATTTCTGAATCACTTTATTTTTGGCTTATAACTTTTTTAACTTGGTTGTACTAACATAATTACTCTGGATTCTTTGCTTTAAAGGGAACCAGACTCTGGTCTTACAGTTTCTTGCTACATTCAAGTACATGTTGCCCTCAGTTGTGAGTTCTTGAAACTACTGTTTAAAATAGAACGCAGTGTGCAAGTCTTTCTCTGTTTGTGGAGACGGATTAAGATTTAACAGTCACATTTATTGGTGGTGCTACGGTATGTAAAACACATCACGAAGGCTGGTTCTTCCTATAATATAGATCTTTATTATTCAGGAAATGTGACCCTGGGTCAGGGTCATGTTTACCATAGTGTAATATCCCCTCTGATATTAACCTTCTGTAAATGTTTGCAAACTGAGGACATCAAGTTTGGCAGAGGAATGTCGTCCTATTGTTGCCTGATATATAGAATTCTAACTGCTCAACAGTCCTGGATCTTCTATGGCTTGTCTTCCAGCAAGAGAATGACCCAAAGCATACAGCAAAAGCTACACAGAATTGGTTTACTAACTACAAGATGAATGTTTTGGAATTGACCTCAATCCAATAGAGAATTTGTGGATGGACTTAAAAAGGGTTTACACCTGATCCCCATGCAACTTGACAGAACTTGAGCGGTTTTGCAAAGAAAAATGGCTGAGAAATCCAAGGGGGTGAATACTCTTTATAGACACTGTATAAAATATATGAGTTTAACTTTTTGAATTAAATTAATGAAAAATTTACTTTTTGATGATTTTCTAATTTATTGAGATGCACCTGTATGCTTAGAGACTGGCTTTTTACACACTGCATGAATCTAAACAAAGTAGAATCTGTTTTCGGATGAAATAACACTGACATCTGCATGTGAGGGCTTGATTCTAATATGACATGGTCTAAAGGAGCATGAGGATGTTGGTGAGGTGAATTTGAGGGTTGCATTTTCCACAAAGTCTATGGCTTAAAACTAAAAATACTACCAATTCTAAATTGTATATTATTCAGTTCATACAATTTACTGATCTAATTTGTACATCCAAATATATTTGTTGATTATATCAACATTATTAGTGTAATTTTTTTTAAAGATTTAGTGTTCAAAGTTATAAAAAAAGATTGGTATTTATGTTTATTAAAGTACTCCAAAAGTTGTCTGGAGTTTGGTACCACTGCTGGTGATTATTTTTCCCCAGCAGGGGGCGTACACTGACATTTGATGTAAGTTATTCACCTTGTGACTTCCAATGTAATAAATGTTTATTAAATCAAAATCTAAAGGCTAATAAGCAAATAGCCCAGTTCATCATTTGACTTACAATTTGATGATGACACATGCAGGCTTAGTTGTCTCTGCCTATTTTTTTTTCTTTTCATGATCAACAATATCTGTACGATGATGAGTATTAACACAAAAACTTAGATTTAAAGGCATTTTGACTCTAGGTCTGAAGCTTTACATGCATACATACATTTAAATGTTGTTGCTTTAGTCATTGTCCAGCTCTTCACCATTAATCACCAAAATTGGTTTTAGCTGTTGTCACTATTATACACAGCTGTAAGTGAGTATTTGCTAAAAGAAACATATTCATCTGATTCCTGAAAAAATGGAAGGCTTTTTAAAATGTTTTCTGGCAAAGTCTATTCTGGCTTTCCTGTTTTTACACTAATGCAAATGTCTCTGGATAGTTGATTTTGACAATTTAACAACTGCAGTACCTACTCCAGAGCATTGTTGTGGAGTTTATTGTCACCAAGGTAAGGATTCTGTGATTTAGGAAACTGTTGATTTAGCCACATTTGTTATTTCAAAATAATATTAATCAAGTAGAAGTAAAAAGTAATCATCAAAAGTAATCAAAAGTAGTCATCCAACTAATTACTCAAAGAAAAGTAAAAAAATATTTGATTAAAAGACTTTAGTATTGAGTACTTTTTGATTTTAATCTCCTATTTATTTTTTTAGACAGACAAAAATATAAAAATTCTGCTCTTACCAAATAAAAAAAAAAAGTAAGCAAAAATAAATCTAATCTGAGCGGCACGGTGGTACAATGGTTAGCACTGTCGCCTCACAGCAAGTTCGATTCCCGGGGTCGGCCCAGGGTCTTTCTGTGTGGAGTTTGCGTGTTTGCGTGGGTTCTCTCCGGGCACTCCAGCTTCCTCCCACATGCAGTCACTGGGGACTCTAAATTGCTCATACCCACAGTACATAACATGTGTATGTTTGAATAGTGCAAACTACTTCCAGTGACAAGATATACAGTATTGTATCCTATATATTAATTCACCCTCCAAATGGCACAGCCGACTTACAGTTTTTGTATGTTGAAATGTCAGTGTGTTTTGGCAGACAGAGGAGACTCTTGTACTGTGTGTAAGTGAAACATGTTTTGTATATGAGGCCAGGGATGTTCATCCTCTTCAGCTTAAGCATTAGAGACAGTTCCTGCCGCCATTTTCCATGTGTTTTTGTTTCCCCGTCTTCTGTGTGTAAAGAGTGTGCTCCACTATTCCTCTGCATTTTATTGTGGTCATGAGACTGCATAGTTATGTCTGATTGGTGAAACAAAGTCATGTGATTATTGTAGCTACTTCTGATTGGTGGAACACAGTCGTGTGGTAGATCCACCTCTTGGCAAAAAGAAAGAATATCTAATGCGTAGAATAAAAAAGTAGCGGAGTAAGAGAAGCATTTCTTCTTCACAAATCTTCTCAAGTGAAAGTAAAAAGTATTGTGCAGTAAAACTACTCTTAGAAGTATTTTTTAATAAGGTACTCAAGGCAAACAGCTGCCAAATGCCAACTTACCTGATATGAACTCCAGACCTCCTATCTGCTTCATTTGTCTTGAAGTAATGAGGGAGTGGGCCGCAACTGGTCAATTAACTTGTCAGTCAATTTCCCAAATGCTTGTTAATGAAGAGGACAGCAGGGGATATGTGGATATGGAGTCTGGAAATAGAGACAGGAAGTAAGAGTAGATAGCAATCAGATCTGATATCAGACCTTTGGAAACCTGGGCCCTGCCATGCTTTATTAAAGGGAGGGGCCCAAGGGACCTATTTTTAGAAGTAACTTTGAGAGCAAAGAAAGGGTAGCCGGAAACGGACAACTTGTTGGTAGTGGTCTGTATGGTTAGAACAACTCTTCTTCTATCCAAAAATCGCAATTACATCGAGTTGTCCATTTCCAGCCATGGGTACAATGCACGATTTCGGAGGCATGTTTGGGACCCAGGTATCTAAGGAAGTCCTATAGGCCTCTTTGGGACAGAGGCAGCAAAATGCTGGAAAAGTAAGTGGTACTAACAAGGAAGTGCTGGAGAAACATTTTACAACTTAGGTTAATTGGCAACAGATCAGTATCATGACTAGGGATCATTTTAGTATTGACCATTTCAATGGCTACTTAAAGTTTTTTTTAATTTCAATTTATATTTATTTATAGATATACTAAAAAGTTCTTACTGTCATCGTGGTTACCATCTCTCTAAGCCCTTCCTGTACCTTTTCTTGTCACAGTGGAGTTGGAGAAGTCTTTAAATAAAACCGTTTGACTGTAAAAACTGTATGCTGTTTGACCAGTAGCTGTGGAGAGGTGAGCTATTCCCCATCATGTTCTACCACCTGCTCTAAAGGTTCCAGAGAAGTCCCCAGCACAGAACCATCCTTCTTGATCAGTCTATTTAGACAGTGGCAAAGAATACTGCACAAGCTACAACAGACTGATTTGCAGCATATTGGTTCACATACACTCAAGGTCATTAAGAAGTAGAGTCTACCCTGTCCCTTCCTGTACACAGCCACTGTGTTGTAGTTCATCTGGCCTGTTTTCCAGGTGAACTCCCAGGCCTATGTATCTCTCCACCACCTCCACATACCTTCATCCCAGAATGGAGATGGTGTCAAATCTTCCTCCTAAAGTCCACAACCATGCCCTTGGTCTTGTTTACATTCAAGGTCAGGTGGTTGTTCCTACACTACTGTCTCCTCCTCACCGCTGACACACCTCACTACAATAGAGTCATATGAGAACTAATGCAAATGCCAAGACACAGTGTTGTACGGAAAGTCCGAGGTGTACAGGGTGGAGAGGAAAAGTGAGAGGACAGTCCCCTGAGGTGCTCCTGTGCTGCTGACCAGCATGCTTAGACTCACATCCCTGCAGCTGTACAAACTGTGGTCTGTCTGCCAGGTAGTCATTGATCCAGGAGGCTTTAAAGGAGTCTACCTGCATCTTCAGGAGCTTCTCTCTTAGCATAACATTCATAATGGCATAATTTAATCCAACCTGGGGGCGATAAGTGAACTGTAGTGGGTCTAGTGATGTCTTAAACTTGAGGTGTTAAATGGGTCATACCCAGTCCCTCCAAGACCTTCATCATATGTGAAGTGAGAGCAACTGCTCTGTATTCATTAAGAGCAGCAGGAGAATTAGGAAGTGGAACCAGGCATGATGTCTTCCGAAACTTTGGCACCTGCTCCAGTCTCAGGCTCAGGTTAAGGAGGTGCTGTAGAATCCCAGAGAGCTGCTCAGAACAGGCCTTCAG
>OMLM01021077.1:77449-87519 GCA_900302695.1 Helostoma temminkii | reverse complement strand
GAAATAATCAACACACACACACACACACACACACACACACACACACACACCATGGTTACACCATCTCAGTGTCTTTGCTTATCACACACCAGCACTGTGCAAATTCTAGTTTTATTCACTGGATTTGTTAAAGCTAAAAATTTATTATTTCTAATCATTTGAGTGTGGAAATAGCATCAGGACATTATTGTGATTGCTGTTAAAATTACCACTAATTCTTTATTACACACGATGATGAGATTGTGACAGTTTAATTAAAAGCTCTGGGTTTCCAGCAGTATGGATGAACTTTCAGTTTTGTTAGACGGCCTCTCTAATGACTGAATAGGTAATTGGAGTAATGATGGACATTGCTGTTTGACGACAACAACAGGCTGCATAACTGTGCTTGGTCTGACAACCACTTGCAACTACACTGTTGCACTGCTGAAATATAGCAATGGCTGAATTACAAGTCCTGGACTGCAGAGCAAGCAGAGGGATTTTAGGGGAAGCAAAAGCAGAACGAAAGAAAAGGAGACCAGGAGGACGAGGGGACTGAGAAAAATAATCATTGGTAGAGGAATGTGTTATCCACAGGGGCTCCTGCTAATTGCCTCGCTCATGGTTTTGTGCGACATGTTAGTCGGCTACTGGATCTGGATCTAGCACTGCCGCCTCAGGGGTGTTGGCATCTTGCATCACCAGACGACAGCTCAGTTTGACATGGACTTTTTTTCCCCCATTCCTTTCTCCCAGCCACTGCAGTTGCTTCCCCTTGAGGTTTCCCCCCATCAGAAGTAGCCTAGCTGTGATGGATTGGCATCCTGTGAGTGTCAGACTGCTTTATGGCTATTTAATGAGGCGTTCAGGTGGAGGGAGACTCCACTGCCACTATTTGTGCTTAAACAGAAAATCAAAACAGGTGAAATTCCATTATAGCCACTATTATTAGTGAATCTCTTCAGCTACCAAACTTTTGCCTGCACACATACCTTCAATATTTGCATTTTTCAGTTTGCTTCAAATCATATGTTCATATTTGTGTAATGGACAACAAGAGAAGTGGAGATGGAATTTTGTGTTTTCATGGACTTTCTGGAATCCAAATTCTATAAAAGTAGAAACAACATTTAGAGACTGCATTATTCTGTTTTTGTTTAAATAAAAAAGATCCACATGTGTAGCATGAATTAAACACAAAGTGATGTCTCAGCTTCAGTATTGCATTTTTTGTGTGATTGCATCATTAATGTAACACCATAGAACATCCAGCAGATAGCTTCATTAAATAATGATGTTACTGATTATGAAAATCTGTTGGTTTAATGTGTTCTGCATTGACAGAACACCCACCCACACAGTCTGCAGATGTGCACGGACACACATACTGTACCTACCCCCTGAAAAACACAGCTGCACACTCACACACAGACACACACTTACACAGACACTCAAAACAGGAGCCAAGTGAACCCTGTTGACAAAGAAACACTCCAATTATGCATAAAGAAAGATACAAAAACAAGCAATTACTCAAACTGTGCCAGCTGTCACGACAGTAATGTGGCTGTGCATATGCTATATTCCATCAATCAAGAAACTGCCACGTTTGCCTCAGCATAAAGTTGTAGTTTGTTGAATAGCAAAAATAATCTACCCTGACAAAATTAGTCACAAGCAAAAATAGATTTGTTTATTTCAAAGAACGAATCTCACAAAATTGTATTTGGCGTTATTTGTTGCCACCAAGTTAGCTGTTCATTTTCTGGACACACACACACACACACACACACACACATACACACACACACACACACACACACACACACACAAGTTGTGGCCCCCTCGTTTATTTTTAATAGGGTTGCCAAAACATTAAAACATTTGATATAATGCACGCCTGTATGACTTCACGACCCACTATGACATTATTAATAAACAAATCCTAGAATTGTCACGCAAACCTTTTTTTCATCAAGACCAGAGGGGCTGTTACATAAAGAATTATAACAGGTATGTGAACTTTGTTTTTCCTGAAAATCATAAACTAACCAATAGAGTACCAGAGTAGCAATATCACCTTTAAGAGTTAATATTGCGACACATTTAGAAAATTGGAAAAACATGAGATGGGGCAATGGAGCAGCACATTTTATTATGGTAAGACCCTACCTCACCTGCGTTAGATGAGGTAAGTGAAAACCAGTCATGGACTGTTGATCGCTAATTAAACTATGGGTTGTAACAGAAAACCAGGATGAACAGTCTCTAAACAAGTAAATAATCAGTTAAAACAGGGTCATAAACAGGAAAAGCATGATATGGTGAACAGCAGAAGTAATAGGGCCTGACAAAAATCCAGCACTGAGGCAGCGTGAATGTGAGTGAGGAGCTTATATTATGTGGGAGATTAAGCAGAACAAGCTGCAGGTGCATGGGGCGGAGACAGTGAAAAGGGCGGGAACAAAGGAACTGACGGAAGAGCAGGGAGGGGCTGTGTGTGTGGCCCAAAATAAGGAGAGAAGACTAAAGGGCATATTCATACTGACTGAGGAAAATATATACATCTCAGTTATGTCATCATAGCCAGCACAAGGTCTCCGTGCCTGCGTCTTGACTTTTGAAACTCTTTGTTGAACAAGTGGTCAACTTCTCATTGTTGATATTCATAGTGAGGTGAATGATATACAGTAGAGAAAAATTAGAAAGTGTACACTATGGAGTAAATGTTCAGTGTTTGCATTAGTGTTAACTAGCTTTGAGTCTTCTTGCCCAACTTTTGCAGAAGGGGCAGTTTCACTGTAGCTGGCAGGAGTGCCCTGCACAGGCCTGGCATGTGCGTTTTGGTCCTTGAATCTATATTGTGTTAGAATTTGCCACACTGTTGGTGGTTTGCTTGTTGGACAGTGGTAGTTCAGTTCTTCTTTCTCCACTTCCTTTGAAACACACTAAGACAATTATTTACAAAGACCAAAAAGAACAATAAAACTACAATTATTCAGAACAATTAATAACAAATTACAATTTTAACACACAATCATAATGTTTGACATTGCTTGAGTTCAAAATGTGTTTATCATCAATCATCTTTTACTGCTTCATCCTGCATTTTATTTAATTGGCTTTTGCTATGTTCATTTTATCCTTGTTTTTATTGTTCTGTTTAATTTTCACGCTCGCGTGAAGCACTTTCTAACACAAGTTTAGAAAAGCGCTGTATAAAAATTATTATTAACCAACCATAACTACTACACTGCTCAAACATATCACATACAAAACTTGGTGGTAGTATGGTGCATAGCATTAACGTCCTTCTTCTTTTAGCATTTAATGCCAGACTACACTTGTAAGGTTTTTTGCCAGAGAAACAGCTACCATAGAAATTAAGTACCATCACTTGGTAGTGAAGTCGTGGTGCTCTGGACAGATCCAGCTGCTTGCTGTTGGGAGACATATGCAGAACACCCCCCTGGATATATACATCTTATTGTGCTTAATGTGCTACAGATGTACAGCAAATTAATATAAAAAAGGCTGTAGTAGAGACAAAAACTGAATAAACAAAAAATGCTTAAAAATGATTCAATATCATTATTCGCCTTGTATCTCTATTACTCCACATAGGCTCAACACGCAGTTTTCTGCCTGGAAATAAATGGTGCTCCTCTTCTAAAGAAATACAGTATGTGTCCTAGGAATTGCTTGCAAACAGAACCAATTTCATGCTGCTTTAACACTCATGAAATCATTTTAATTCAGGAACACAAAGCTGCTCCCAAGCTGCTTCAGTGAGATGAAGGCCAATATGAGTCTAGGACTGAATGAACAATACTTGGTATTGGCAAGAAACTCTCCATAAACACAAACAGATAGCATATCAGCATATCTCTCTGAAACTTCATAGTTAAATAAAGTTAGTATAGGTCTATGTAAAATATTAACTCAGGGTACACTCTACTATACTTGTCCATTAACATTCACATTACATTCTTCAGAGTCTGATCTACTGTTCCACTAAGGGTCAGTGAAAGAGCAGGAAATAGATGGCTCTTCGAGCACAGAGGGGAAAAAAAAGGATGTGCAGGTCTGGGGAGTGGATTCATGTGTAGAATCCAGGTCATGGGCCACTTCAGACCAACATTTAATATAGGTACACTACCAGACACCTTCTCCTGTAGTACTTTATTTTTATTATTTTCAACATTGTACATGAAAACATCCAAACAATGCAAGAATATGTATGGGATTATGTGGC
Source organism: Helostoma temminkii (assembly GCA_900302695.1). Lineage (NCBI taxonomy): Eukaryota > Metazoa > Chordata > Actinopteri > Anabantiformes > Helostomatidae > Helostoma > Helostoma temminkii. Next base: position 83,282 of record OMLM01021077.1, on the reverse strand, counting down.
AGCATTAAACAATGTTAAACAACCCAGAATATGTTTTATTTTTATGCCCCTTGTTGTCTAGTAGTAGAGTGAAACAATATAGCAATTTGCAAGGTAAGAAAAGGATGATTTATTGTAAATTATAAACAGATTAACAAAAGGCAGGAGCTGGTGCTTAAATAACAATGTTAACACAAAACAAAAGTCAACAACTTATAACAGTGAGTAAGAGAACAATATAAAAAAGGTGCTCAACTAGAAGCTAGCAATAGCAAACAATTAGCCAGAGAGGGCTGGTGTAAGGGACAAAATCCTAAAAAAACATGCTGCACAAAACCAACCAAATGACTATAAATAACAAAGGGAAGGTCTTGAGCCAGGCTAAGGGCTAAACATATTACATGAAGACAACAGGTAATAAAAACTTTGCTGCTTATTAGCTGAACTGTTTAACTGCCATGTGCTAAAGCCACAGCTGAGTCCTACAAAATCTTCAACAATCGTGAAGAAGCATCACAATGAACTATAGAAGAAATTATCAAGCATACTATAACATAGTTACCAAGCCATGTACAAAAGCATACAGAAAGGCAGATTGTTCCCAACCAACACATCACACAGCTGCTCTGGTGTCAATCGTCAGTCATAAATCATTCATCCTGATTGGTCAAGCCTTGTACCCTGCACCAATTGTGTGTAAACCAATCGCAGGCAGGCACCGGTAGTAGAAGATTTGCATGACCATGTCCACTAACACAGAACTCAGAAGCAGGAGGTAAATGGAGAAGGCAAATTCAGTGCAGTGTAGCCCAGGGAACGTAATACCCTCCCCCTTAAAATTGCAACCCAGGGTTTGCAACTTAAAAGTCAATACCCATTTTGGCAAATGCTACATAATATTACCAATTTGAGTCATTCTTTTCTCTAATTAGTAAATCACAAAGTGGAAAGAGGTAAGAAATCTTCTACTTATTGTGCCCTGGACAAACATCAGCCATCACATTTTCTACCCCCCTCCTTGTGTCGGATATCCTGGTTGAACACCTGCATCAACAAGGCCCATCTCATAAGGCGGCGATTGTGGTTATGCATCCTAGCAAGGCAGGTGAGTGGGTTGTGATCTGTGTAGACTACAAGGAGCCTAGAACTGGATCAGACATAAACCTCAAAGTGTTGCAAAGCCAGTAGTAGGTTCCTTTTCTATAGTGGAGTATCAAAGCTGATGGAGTTTGAATTTGCAGGAGAAGTAACAAACTGGGTGGTCTATGCCTTCAGAGTCTTCCTGAATCAGCAATGCTCCAGCTCCCACAGCACTTGCATAAACTTCAAGTTTGAAGGGCTGAGAGTAGTCAGGAGATTTGAACACAGGGTAGTGACGCAATATGGATCTTCACTGCTACACAGTCAAAGGCAGTTTGGCACTGAGGAGTCCACACAAACTCCATTTTTGGGGCTAAGCAGGTTGGTCAAGGGTTGGACAATGGCGGAAAAGTTTCTGCAGAAACCTCTGCAGTATCCAGCTATTCCTAGATATCGACACAAGGCACGTCGAGTTGTAGGAACAGGGAACTCTACAATAGCTGTGATTTTAGCGTCCACTGTTTTTACAAATACACAGCAGTTAGAACCAAAATTCTAATTTGGCTAAAAGGCTAATAACTATGTAGCTGTATGAATAATTAATTAAAGGTTAAGTTAGGTTTTGATAGATACATAGATGTGATGAACTTTGTCAAGCTTTCTGTATTTGTAGCAGAGTATGACCTTTGGTCTTTGGTCAAATCATAGCTAATAAAAACTGTGGTTTTCCATTTTGTGGGTTGTCTATACATATATCCCATTATTATTTGTGCAGTATCTCAGAAATGCCTTAAATAATGTTTTTCAAAAAAAATTGCAACAAATGTTTATTTGGTCTCAAGGATAATTTGATTTTCATGGCCAAAGGTCAACTTCACTGTGACCTCAAGCTGGTCCCGATCTCATCAGCACAATATCTTGGACTGGCTGGAGGGAAATTCCATTACTGTAGTCCATAAATCAATCTGGACTGATGGATTAACTGATGAGTCTGGACAGCGCATCATTTTAGTTTTAGTGTGTATTGCACTTTTGCTGGTTATTACATCTCACTGATGTGTTAATCTGTTTCGTGGCTGTGCACATGATTATTCTCACTAATTCACTCCTGTGCCAATTCATAAAAGTTTGCTGTAACTGTAATATTTCCCTAATCTTTTTGTCTGCTTAATGTTAACCATACGTTTGTGTGTTTTAATATTGTGGAAAAACGCATTCAGACATGCTGTCATATGCAGAATACATTTTGTCCGGCGATATGGCTTCATGATATGCGCCTGTGCATAAAAGGAATCCAGCACACAGGTGTCATTGTTAATGTTTAAAAAAATATTTTCTGACTTGTACCACTGATACCGAGCTGTGCTTGGGGCTACTTTCAGTGGAACATTGCTTTTTATGCAAAGCAAACCAATAACCTTCTAACTCACATCCACGGAGACTGTGTCACTCTACAGAATAGCCTCCCTAAACAGCACAGCAAGTGGTGATTATGTAAGGTGGAAAGCAGGTTTGAAATGAATCATATCCCTCAGCTTGGCCCTATGGAACAAATTCAATCTTCCTAAAAGTGCAAGCACTGCCCATCTAGTGAGGCACCTATGCACTTAAACTCATTTTAGGCATTTTGATTGATATTTGTCCATGCTTTAGATTCTAAACCCTCTGCATGGTCGTCAGAAACTGACTGTTGGAGACAGTGGGCTGCATTAAAAAGGTCTCGAGGACAATGATTTATGTCAGCACAGTGCATTTGTAAAAGTCAAAACTGAATAAAAACATTTTTCAGTAGCATCACACAGGTACATACTGTCTTCAAATGTTAGTGGCTAAAACGTGGAACACCACTTGCAATAGTTCTGGAAATAAGAGCCCATTTGGAAAGGCCTTGATTTTTCCTTTTCTTTTCTCATTAGTCTGATTTATATTTCTACCTGAGACTTGAACTTGAGAAATGTAAATCATTAGGTACAAATCCATTGTTAGTTACTTGTTACAATGCTGGAACTGATCAAGAAACCTTTATCATCCCTTGCCACATCGATAGGAAAGATTAGTCAGAGTAAAATGATCTCATCTAATAAAAGAGTGGGCCTGAACCAAATGTGAACTCTATTTAATTGGTATGTTGAGTATACCTTTCATATAGCCAATGAGCTATTTTGTCTAATGATTCTGTTGCATTATATCTGATATAAAGCAATTATGGTTTCTCTGGAATACTTTATGCAAGTTAAATTCTTTATATTGGTCAATGACTCTGCAGTGCTTTGTTATTACTGAGATGAGCCCTCCAACTAAGCTCATTTCCATCCAAATGTCAACTTTGATTAATCACCGCAGTGAGAGCTCTCCACCATCTTATGCATCTGCCAAGACTCAGCCACCACATGCCACACCAGCAGACTTTCAAACAAGGCTGCATCCATTGGCTGATTTAGTAAAGGGAAATTACAGTATATGTTACAATACAGTGAGAGGATATGGGAAGAATGTCACCAAAGTTTCATCAAATTTAATCACAGGTGAAAATATGAAAGGATCTGGAAGCTTAAATTGAATTAGTAGTCATAAATATGTCAGATTGATTGACATTTGTGCCACATGTCATGTTCCAATAAATGTTTATCACTTTTCAATCAAAATACAAATTGAAAGTGAAAGTTATTGTTCTTACTGCTCTGTGAGTGTCATAAGTGAAGACATCTTGACAGTTAAATGCAAAACTGATAGTGGTAGAGTCAATAAAATTTATGAAATTAATTATAATGCAAGATTTCATAATGATTTTATGAAGTAATATCCCATTCACGATTATTAAGGGAAATAAAGTGATAATATGAGTGCATCATCAAGATATTTTATCTGCCAAAGTTGTCATTCAAATATGATTCATTTTCAAAATTATCTGCTTTATTATTGTATTTTGTTTTACTGATGACTTATCATAATCTTCCTATAAACTTTCTAGAAAGTTTGACATGAAAAAAGCACAGATTCCCACTGGGTATTTTCTGACTTTGAAAGCTTCACTCTGTAATTCTAATAACTTGCACCGGTGATGGTGATGGGTGGAGGAGTTCAGTTGTGTTCAATGTTCAAACCATTCTATTTAAAGGGAATGTAAGGTTTGGGTCAGAATGGGCTCAAAGATTAGGCAGACAGGCGAGACTGGGTTAAAAGAGATGTTATTAAAAAGCAAAGGTGGTTGATTGAGGGAGACAGGAAGCAAGAAGTGGAGGGGAGTCCAGTAGTGGGTCCAGTTCCAGGTGAGGACTGTAGTAGAATTGGAGAGATCAGCAGGTAGGTATGAGTGGTGGGTAGCAAGAGGAGATCTGCACCGAGAAAAAATGAGGGAAGACAAAATGGTGGACTGCATAAGATGGTGGCTTCCTTGTAGTCCTGGAGGTGAACAGGTGAGTACTGACTGGGACGGGAGAGTGAAAGCACACAAAGGGGATCCAAAACTAACAGAGTTCCACAGAGAGCAGATCAGGGTCCAAAACGGAGCGTGATCAGGTCAGAGTTTTGTCCGAGGTCAGAGAAAATGTGTTAATCAGATTAATCTTCACAACAGATTAGAAGACTTAAAGATACCGACAGGGGCTGAGCACAACTTGCAGCTGTGGGGTTCTTCGTTTGCAGACACACACACAAAAAAAAAAGGAAATTAATTGCTTTCACAAAAAGCATTATGAAATTTGATGGAACTAATATCTGGAACAGTTGAAACCCTGGGTCTTGAAATTAGCCTTGAAAGATGGAAACACAACACCAGTGAGCAGCTGTTTTCCTACCCACATAGAACAATACATTGATGAAACCCAAACATTACAACTATGTAACTTTACCTGAGTTTGCTGTAACCAAACATTAATTAACACGCTTTTGAGTGTTGAGTGTCAATCTTGAGTCATATTTACAATAAGGTTGAATTAACATTGAATTAACCATTAAAGGGTTAGTTTGCCCTTCTCTATAAAAACCTTTGAGCTCATCTATGGGGTGGGAAAACAGCTTATTTTTCATCTGCAGATGTTAGAATTATTAAGTCTAATTTCCTCTCTGAGGCCTCCTGCGTTCTTGCTGGTCATTGTCTACATATCTACACAAACTTTAAATAATAAAGAATTAGTGTGGTAATCAAGGCTATATTTACACATTTATACAGTATACATGTGCAGGTTTGTAGAGCTGATTATTGTTGTCAACTCTAACAGATGGTGCAATAAAGCAGAAGCTGATAAAGAAAATCACTTGGATTGTGTATATAACACATCCTTTTATGTTTTGTCATTGCTTGCTTTGCAATAATAACCACTGAATGATAAAGCAGTTCATGCAGACACAGTATAAATGTGAAACAGTATCACAATCATCTGATTCACAACCTCTATCAACAATGCATTTCACATTATACCAGTATAAAGTTGAGTATGTATACAGCTTGCTGTGCATGTGGCTCATAACTACACACTGGTCAAATGCCCCTGACCACCAGAACATTAAAGCCACTAGATGATTCAATGCTGTGGCTGACTGGTGTATACAAGTGCAGAAAATTAATAGTCTGTGTTTTTGTGCATTAAGATAAAACAATTCTTCCAGGAGCTTATCATTTATGATGAAAGACCATTGACAGTGTAATGAATTAGCAGTTAATTTATTTCTCATTGGCAACTTTATTGTACTGAACATACTATTGGGGTTATTTGACCCATGGTGTGTGTGTGTGTGTGTGTGTGTGTGTGTGTGTGTGTGTGTGTGCGTGTGT
>OMLM01021077.1:65389-77429 GCA_900302695.1 Helostoma temminkii | reverse complement strand
ATTGTACTGAACATACTATTGGGGTTATTTGACCCATGGTGTGTGTGTGTGTGTGTGTGTCTTGTACTAGTACTTTTTAAATTTCATTTATTTATTATTTCAATTGCTTATGAAAACATTATGATGTTCTCTCTGAGCTGATGTCACATTGTCATACTGAAACAACACTGATTAATTCCATTCCATTCCTTGTTTACTACCATTTTACAATTACAGTTGTTTCTTTTGACCAAAAAGGTCATCTTTTATCAATAACCTCTATCTGTGTGTGGTCTTCACCAACTCTAGAGGGGAATATCTGGCTCTTTAGTTGACATGTGACAGGTGTTTAATCCATCCTCACAAATTTATGTTCCTGTGCAGTTAATCTGCAACAAAAAATACAGGGAACAAAGCATACAACTGTCGCAACACCAACCTGAGTTTGACTCCAGAGTCCTTTTGTGTGTTATTTTTAGGTAAAAATGCTTTGGTTAAAGTTTGAGAAATATTTGGCCACATATAAGGTAATCCATTTGCAGTTTCCTGCAAAAACATTTATGGTTGCAAATGTGACCTGAAAATGCTCTTTGCATTCATATGCAACCCTGATGAAACTTGTAAGGCTGAATCAAAAGTGAGGTTGCAGGCCATAAAACCAAAATACAAGTGAAAGCTACTAAAATGCTGTATTGAAGGTGGGAAGGCTGCAGTGTCGGGCGATAATTCTCTCTGTATGCATCACTAAAGGACCCTTTTCACATTACATCTAGTCATTTAATCAATTTTTAATAAAAGCATATTGATTAAAGAAGCTTTACTCAGGACCTTAACTGCAAAGGTAAAAATACTCATGAGTCTTAGACTTGATTTATTTACTTGCTCAATTGAAAAAAAGAGATTTACATATTGTTACTGACACCAGTGAAGTTTTCTACCGGAGGCTGAGGGAAGCCAGGCTTTCCCTTTCTTTTCAGAGTGTCTTGTATTTGTCATTTAAATAAAAACACTCTTGGCTTCCTCAGAAATGTTCCTCATGCCATGCCACTGACTGACACCGCAGCTCTGAATAACTAATTTTTGTTTGAAAACAAAAAGGTTTTAAATTATTACCCAGATTGTTAAAAAAATATATTTTGCATTGCAGAGATACTTTAAATTTCACCCACAGTACTTATGTAGGTTTGTGTGCTATTTGGGGAATATTTATCTTCATTTTTACTTTTAAATAAATGTTTTATGTAACAGGAGTAAAACGCACTTTTTATCAAGTATCAAGCCCTGTCTAGTGTGCTCACTGTATCCCTACATTTCTGAATTTAGTGATATTGTGGCACACTGAAATGATATCAAAAACAAGATTCAGGCTGTAATATAGCAGAAGTTTTCTTTTTAATAAGCACTTGTTCAGGTTTTGGCCCTGATGCTGTGATAAAACCTTTCAAACCGCTCTAAGGAGTAGTAGAACTACTTTTTAATTATGGTAAAACAATACACCCCCATGCTGACTTTTTGCTTATCACTTCTTAGGCTTCTGTAATGACATTGAAAATGCCTTTAAGACTTAATGGACTGTGGTGGTAAAGAGCTTTAAAATGATCCATTAATGAAAACCAGAGATGTTTTATCTTTTTTTTCTGTCAACTGCAAAAGAGTAATTCTTCAGAAAAGCAAAAGAACAAATGCATCATTTCCTTTGAGAACACACTGAGCATATGTTGATAAAAAAGAAATCTCACTCACGAAATATCAGTGTCATATCCATCAACTTTGTACATACAGAGAGTCCAAACACTGAAAGGACATCTGTTGATTCTGTTTGACTGCACAAAAATTGTCATAGTCCTCTCTGTGCCAAAAATCTACATAGTACATCAGAAACCCTCAGAGGCACTGATCAATCATGCCCAACCAAAGTTTCCAAATGTCTGACACATCTCCATCCAGTCTTGTTTTTAAACTGTATTCCAGCTGAGCAACATTTAAACATTCTCCTTTTTTTTTTAGTTTTTTGCAAGAATTCTTGCTTTCTGATCTTCTCAGTCTCTAATTAGGACTAGTCTGAAGCGGATGACAAAAATACACTAAAAAGAATCCCATGGTCAGACTCGGTAGCTGCACTAACTAATCTTAAAGCTTTAGGTGAAAGAAATCAGAGACACTCACATTAAAGGTGGCAGGAATTGACTCCAGTTATTAAATGTCAGTTAAATTTGACGTGACATATTGAAAAATGCACTCACCTGATTCAACAAGACATTTGCACCTGCGTAAACCTTTGCACATTATACAGTATATTCAATATTTAGCTTTTATATGAAATTGTTATAGTAAAATATTTCACATTCTGCTACTACTTATATGTTTAATGTTTTATCCTTTTTAGAAAACTATCTCTCTGATAATTTACCATCTTTGCTTTTATTTGGTATTTGAGAATTTTTAGGAGTGTTTAGCATGGCCCTGAGATTATTATACTGTAGATTTAAATTGTCATTCTCCATAACAAACACATTTTCATCCCACAATGTCACACAATGATGGCGTTTTAGTAATGACACTAAAAGTACCCCTTGGCATCAGAAATTGATGCACCAGATGCGTCACTCCTTGATGCCGTGGGGATGATGACAGCTGCCCATTGGAGCTTGTATCAAAACAATTGGTTATATAGTGGAAACATTGCCATTTAATTGTCTTGTGCACATGGACTGGGTCACTGTTGGTCACAATAAACTTCAGGGTTATGTTAAGCTGAAAGATAATGTACTTTGGTCATCTTACAAAAATGTTACAATCCCAGTGTATCTTATATAAACGCTAAGGAGTACCGTTGCTGGCATTAAGACACCATGTGGGCAGTATCATGGCTATAGGATGACAATGTGCTCCAATAACTGAAGCTGTACAGGAACATTGGGACAAAGAGTCTATGTAATTTACATTTTTAGACACGTCAGTACCAGACCTCAGAGCCAAACAGTCATTCAGCAGTTATTGTTGGCCTCTCTGTGTGTCCACTTGAGAGTGAGTCAGCTTTGACACTCACTAGAAACACATTTACACTAGATTTCTAACATTGGAAGCATTTGTGCACAAAGTGCTGCCACAAGAATACTGGGGGTAAGCAGTACTGTGCAAACGTTTTAAGCAGGATAATGATTCCAAACATACTATAAAGCCAGTCATAAAGAAGTGATGGTGTGGTGTTAATAGTAATAATAATAATAATAATAATAATAATAAATACCTTTTTAATTTTGAGGCACCAAGGGTTCAGTGACTTGTCCAGGGGACACTTGACATGTGGCCAGAAATTGGGTAAACCAGGAGTCAACTGACCAACTTTTTAAGATGACTGCCCTACAAATTTAGCTACCATCGCCATTAACATAAACAGAGTAGACATAGAGACAGCCTAAATCTACAGAAGAGACGTAGCAAGTTCTCAGAGAGACTCGAAACAACCAGCTTCCAAGCCTCCTGAAAAACAAGTACACCAAGGAGAATTGAGGCTATTTTATACCTGCACTGAATATTGATTTGTGTTTAGCCAACATGCCTTCGTTCCACAGAATCAGAGAATGACACGTTCCACTTTGGCAATACTGATGCTAAAGGTACCCTTTGGCTTTACCATTTGATGCACCCAACAATTGGTTAATGGGTGGAAACAGCAAGTTAAGTTAAAAGCTAAAATAAGTACTTTATGGACCAGCCTTGTCACAACACAGTTCCTCAAACAATTGCCATTCCCATGCATCTTATGATGCTTCCCACTTGGCATGGTGTTGGCATTATGTGACATTGTGCAATGAAAATGGGCTTGTTTGACTGAACCCCTAACCCCTAACTAACCCTCAGTGCATATACAGCTAGGTCCAAAAGTATTTGGGCAGCTATGCAGTGGTGTATAAAGCTAAAATCATAAAAACTCACCTAGCAAATATACAGACCTAACTGTACATACTTCAATAACTTTGACTGGAAACTGTTTCTGCTTGCATCAAAACCCACAACCCATCTTTTATTTATTTATTTATTTCTTCTAAATATTCACAACATTTTATTGCACATTATTGCTTCCACATTAGACTTTTTTTAATCACAAAAATAACCTTGTTTCACAGTGGAAACTCAGAGCCCATCATGCAGCTTCAACCAGCCTGTCCAAATCCAAATGAGAACACTGCACTGCAAATCTCTTGTCTTTGCTTCAACTCGTTTTCATATGGTCTCTTGTGTGTTTTGACAGCAAAATTTGAATTTTCCCCTGAGCAACAGTGCGGCAAGAATCCACACTTAAAGCAGTGTCTCTGTAAGCCAAGTGGAATTTCAGTAATACATATAAAGGCTACATCTGTACTGTCAGTCTTTGTATTGAGAATGAAAAAGAATCAATAATCGTGTTTTCTATTTTTGTGGCATGTGGTGGGGAGGCTCTCTGTTGTTTGTGTTGACTCACATCTTAGAACAACCCTAATAGAGAGAGACCAGAGCTATGGCATGTGTTGCAATCTGCAATTGCACATTTTAGATCATATAAAGTGACAAGACAAACATCTCACTGCAGTCTGCACACCAATATGCACATCCTTGGATAACCACGTCTTAAGTGAAATGCCAAAATGTTACAGAAAGATACATTGGAGGTCACGGTAAAGCGGCGGTGTCTTTTGTTCCAGTCTGGAATGTATATATCGTGCTGTGATGTGTTCTGACTCTCATAAATCATTCCATACAACATTATTCTCCTGGGAGACTGGCAGTGAGTGATTATCTTTTCTAACACATACACTAACCCACCCCCACACACAAACACACACGACTGAAAGCTGCACTGAAAGGTGTTTGCTCAACACTCAAATGAAAATTCCCCTGGTTACAAATATATTGGGTTGTGTAAATGCCTTGAAAATCATATAAAGTGTATGATATGTATGTATAAATGTATAAATGTACATATATATTCACCTGAGCATTCTGGTTAGGAAGGACATGCAAGAAGAAAAAAGACCCATGCCACCTCCTTGGTCTAGATGAATTGTCACAGCTGGGAATAGGCTGTGGGTTTAACTGAGAGTCCTGTTTGTGCTCCTCAGGTGGTGTTACAGCAGGTGGTGTTTGCTGGTGTATGTGTGTAGGTGAAACAGAGTGGGAGAGAGACAGAAAATAACAGCAACGGGGTTTGTGTTTGTGTGTGTGGATTCAGTGTAGTGTACTGTATGCAGCTTCCCTGCATTTACTTTACTCAGTTAACGTTTGTAATCTGGCGATGCGGCAACACTGAGAATGTTAGAGAGGCTAAGAATTTCATTTTAACATAACCTAAAATATTCAAACTATTCATTCATGTGTGAATTGCACATTGTGATCATTTGATTTTGTTGAGTTTATTGAAACTTTGACATAACGTTTTCTTTTAGCAACTTTTAATGAAATACACTTTAAATAACCCAGTGACTAAAAATTACATTCCTATGCAAGCAAACTGCAAACACAAATATGATTTTGTTATGAATGTTATCATTTTATTATTACATTGTGATGCAACATATTTTTGAATGAATGGAGAGCCATATTTATCAGCAGAAATTGGGTTGGAAGCAAACAAACTGCAAAACCAGATTCCAGCGTCAGATTTGGTTTAGACAAGAAAAGCACTTTGGTTAGAGTGAGAGGAATATTGCTTGATAAAAATGTTATGTGTGAAGTGACTGTTACATTTTCCTTTTTCAAGCCAGCCCACACTCTTTTTCTGATCTTAACCAAGCACTGTATCTGCATCGAAGCATGAAAAAAACATGACAATGCTGTAGTCACAAAATTTAAAGCATCTGTATGCTGTATTTTCCTCAATTCAGTCCTTTTTAATTCAGTTTCATTTAAATAGTACCAAATCACATGAAAACCCATCTCAAGGCACTTGACATAGTAAGGTCAAGACCTTATGTATATACTGTATATGGACAAATCCCCTTTGAGCAACACTATGTGACAGTGGAGAAGAATAAACCTCCCACGGAACTAGGCTCAGAGTGGGCAGCCATCTGCCTCAATTGGTTACAGTGAAAAACAGAGTAGAAAATAAACCACTGGGCAGGTTGGTACTGCTACTAACTACACATTGGAAAAACTACTCAGAAGCCCTTTTCTTGCCAATATTAAAGAATGTTCATGATGATAAGTGTTAATCAGCACAAACAACAAACAGCTCAATTTAAAGTAATCAATGTCATCAACAAGCTGCTGCATCCATCACTTTTTTAATCATACACTGTGTTACACTCACTGACATCCTGACATTTTTTTTTTCCAATTACGTTGACCCCATATGCTTCCAAACTAAATTTTTTTCAAAAGGAAAGTAAAGCATTTAACACTATGTGAGCCACTTTGACATTTAACCATATAATGCCATTAGTATCATATTTGATACACAAAAATCTTTTGATTAAATAATTATCTAGACTTCAATACATCAAATAATACATCAAAAATCTTACATTTAGAAAGAATTTCTTAAACAAAGTGTGCAATACACACTCCTAAAAAATAGGATGTTTTGGCTATTCTTGTTGGACTGGGCTTTAAAGGGTTAAACTACAGGTACAGTTATGTCACTTTAAATGCTGCAGATCTTATAAATATGTTTCTTTTCTTCAAGGATTTACTAAAAAGCCAAAAATGTTCAACATATTATCTTTATTAAATGATAGGACTTGTTTATAAGTGCTGTAATTCTGTGCAGCTACTAAAATACCACTGAGCTGCCTCCATTTTATGGTGCACTTCTTTTTACAAGTTGTCATCAAAAGCACTAGCAAGTCCCTGACACAGTTGTCCAACGCACTGCATGGTACTGACATGTCCTCTACCTCACCTTTCTCCCTACTTTGGTGCAACCAATTCCATGGGAAGCAGGCGTCCAAATTGAAACAGCTGTGAAAAAGTAAACCTCCATACAAAGAAGAAATGCAATCAATATACCACTAAGACAGTGTTAAAAAGGGAATGCAACCCACATTTTTTTAATGTCTCAGCTCCATGTCAAAATACAGATTGTGCCTGTTATTTTTAATATCATCATCATTAAGCCAAACACATCGCAGTTATTGCAGCAGTAATGGAATAGACTGCTGAGCCAGATATGACAGTTGTGTGAGTGTGGCTGTGAAGTCCCCTATTGTGTGATTTGGCCCAGTTAGTTTACCACACATGAGCAAAACCACTACGAGCCAGCATGGGGCTTTCTCTGGGCTTGCAGATTGCCTAAAAGCAGGCAGGCCACAGAACAGACTTAGGGGGCCAGTGGTGTTGGCTCACAGCGGGGCAAGAGGCCAGAGGATACACTTCCAACTGTTCGTTTTTTTCTATTTAGTCCCCAATGGAAAAAATAAATAAATAAATCACCCTTTTTTTTACATGTAGAGTTCTCGTTTTTCTTGATTTGATGTTTTGAAAATGCTTAATGGAAAAAAAAAATACCGTACATACAGCACAAACACTCCTCTTAGATGTCTTTAAAAAAAAGTATTTTATGATCTTATTGAAAAAGCAAATGTTGGACTGCATGGATCACGACACACATTGTATACAGATATTTTCTTTTTTATTTTGTGGCAAAACAGCAAATTTGAGATTAAACACAAATAAAAGTAAAGTACACAGATATTAGATCATTTACCTCCGCTGCATATCACTGAACTCCAGGAAACTGATGGAAATGATCTGGTCATTGTTTCCAGTAGGAAAAATATCCTTCCAGCTGAGCACAGAATAGGTCAGAGCCCTAAGAGAGAGATTGGATCTAAATTGCCCCAATCTTGGCATTAGATAGCAGTGGAGGAACCCCCACTGCTGCTGTGCTACACAGCTCCACATTTCCACATAATCACAGGAGCGGTAATGACAGGGCCACAGGTTTTCTATTAGGCTTTTAAAATGTTTCCCTTTGTCATACCTTCTACAAAAAGTAGACGGCATGCCCCCAAAACAGCAGCAGGGACCTTCTCTTAATCAGCTGTGGGACTTGTGGAGGTTAATCTGTATAGTAAGAAGAGGTATAGGTCCTCCACGATCCCCTCACTGTGCTGATAGCTGTTTCCTAACAGCCAGCACACATCCCACAGCACATCTTGTTTACATAGGTCTGCATTGGAGTCTGTTTGTTGCGCTTGTGTCATGGACACAGAGACAACCTCCCTCCAACGAGGAGTTTAATTGCTTGCCCCCTGAGCTGGCAGAATCAGAACGGAGGAGGAGGAAGAAAAAGCTTTGCAAATTCTCTTATGAGACCAACTCCATCTGAAAGCACATTAGTATGAGTGCAAACAGCTAAATATGAACTGGAATTATTTCTGAGGTAATGTGTGACGGGGTTTGAAGATGAGTGGATGGTTTCAAAGATCCTCCACTGGATTTACTAATTTACTTCATTCTACTGTTTATTTATTTATTTATTAATTAACACACTCACACAGCAAGACACTAATGGAGTACTAGGAGTCACCTTGTTTTATGGAGCAGGTTAGGCAGTAAATAATGTGGGTTCTACTGATCGCTGACCACCTGCTGTGGTTTAAATTGGACAACTATGGTTACACAGTAACATGAGGCAGAAAAAGTCTAAGACAGGAATGTAAATATGTTGTAACATGGAATTTACAGGTTACTGGAGTTAATCTTCCAAAGAAGTTTAATCAAACCTCTACAAATGCATTAACGTCTTAATTTCAACAATAATTAAAATCACTGCAGCAGTGATGTAGGAATAAACTCAAATTCAGTTCATTAAAACCACTCATATAAAAAGTATTCTTCCCTGTACATTTCAGGTACATTTTCAGTTTCATGCATTATTATTACTTAATATAATTCAAGTGACAAAGGAACAAACACCTTAACACAAAATATTTAATAAATAAAATGCTAATTTAATTTTTAAAAAGTACATTTAAGAAAAAGTTTAAATGGTCATTATACTTTTCATATTGGGTGTCCACATTGTGTATAGTCAGCTTTAGATCAATGTGTTTGCATGCTGGCTGTTAGTGAAACTTTTAAAGAGTTTTGTCAAAATGTATACATGTTGATGTCAGGCATTGGTGAAGTATAACTGGCCACTTGTTTCAAGCTCCTTCACCCACTAAGCACCTTCTGCCACCGCTTTGCTCATGGAGTGTTCATGCTGAGGTTCATACATGTTTTTAGAAGGGGTGGCTGTCCGGGAGGCTTGTGCGCTTTAATCGACATTCACGCAACAGTTTGCAATAAATAGCTTTGGGTGGAAATCATATTAAATAGATGCATATATAACATGAAAGATCATCACACTGATCACACATCTTCTGGTGTTCTCATTAAAAACCTAGAGGGTCACCCTACACCAAGGAAGCATAATGTAAGTTTATCATTGACGTGTGCCAGGAAGGTGTCATGGTGGAGAGAATCTCAATCCTGTGCATGCTTTACTAATTTGAGAGCACAACTCAAGTAATTTGTGTACATGAATTACTTAATTGGTGTCTTTTGTTTTTGGTGTCAGACAGCTGCTTTCAAACTCAGTCTGTCCCTCTGACAGCTTAGATAGAGCCACAGGACTGCTTCAGCACGCTGGACAACATCTGTTTGTTTCTTTTAGACACTTTACATCTGAGACACAGCCATAAACATTACTGAGAGGACTGAAACCACAACATGTGTTTTTGTTCGGGCATTCAATATTTCACACCACATAGTGATTTTCAAACTAACTCAGCCTAGTTACAGTATCTGACTGTCATATAACATAAATTAGAATTTGAATTTTTTTTACGACAGATGTGTGCATGCAATCCCCAAAACACACGGTAAACTGTAAATAGAAGTCCACTGGTCGCTTTGTACAAATGCACACACTCCCACCCATAATTTACATGAAACTTTGATTCTTTTACGCAGGGAGGTCCAGTGCACAGTGGACAAAATAGTCCATACTTAGAGACATTGCTTCATCCCCAGTCAAAAACCAATTACATAATGTGTGAATCACATGTGAGACCTGTACAGATGTGGATAAAATTGCTGGCACCCTCCTGTTGAAGAAAGAAAAATGATGGTCACTGAAATAACATGAAACATAAAATCAGACAAATTGCTTTTGAATTGTGGTTCAACAAAAGCATAAAAAAAACTGGTCTGGTGAAATGATGGTAAACCTAGAAAAGATAAATAAAGACCATAGTTTGACCTTAGGGACATGTTAAACTAAAGTGTCTCCTGTAATTAGCATCACAGTTGTCTTCAAACTTGTAGTCAGTCTGCCTATTTAGAGGGTGAAAAGTAGTCCACCACGTTTGGCATCATGGTGTTTACCACACTGAACATGGACAACAGAAAGCTAAGGAGAGAGTTGTCTCAGGAGATTAGAAAGAAAATTATAGACAAACATGGCAACAGTAGCAAAATTGATGACACAGTAAAGAGAGAGATAATGTGAATGATAATAATATTAATAATAAGAATAATAATGTAACCAAAGAGCCAAGAACAACACAACTTAACTCCAAGGTCAAGGTACATCAGCGTCACATCATCCGTCACTGTTTGACTTAATCGAAGACGACTGAAGGACTCCACTGTTGAAAGACGATCATAAAAAAGTAAAACAGGAATTTGCCAAACTGCATACTGATGAGCCACAAAGCTTCTGGATGTCCTTTGTACAGATGAGACAAAACTGGAAATCACATCAGCTGTCATGACCCTCAGTCCTGTTTCCCGCCATGACTATATTTGGTTAATTGTTCCCTCTATGTCTGTGCATCTCCTTGATTACTAACCTGCTCCACCTGTGCTGCCTGCTTTATAAGCTTTGTTCACAGAACCCTCCCTGTCAGATCGTGCCACTTCATTTAAAGGCACATCCAGCGCACCCTTTTGATTATTCGGCTTTGGACCTGAACCCTGACCTTGGAACGACCCCGACCTGATCTCTGCCTGCTACTCTCCGGTACTGTTGCCTGTCTACTCTTCCTACGTTCCCTGAGCTTCAACCCTGGACCGGCCCTGACTCTGATCTCTGCCTGTTACATGATGGTACTGTATGTTGTTATATCTGACCTGCTTGTTTACTACTCGGATTCTGGATTATTGTACAAAGGACTCTGGATATTGTATTTGGATAAGGACAATTGTATTAGGGATTTAGATTAAGTGTGTGTTTTGGATATCTGACTCAGACTGCTTAGTGTGTATGACCCCTGAACGAACCTCACCTGTGCTTCTGCCTCTCTCCTTTTCGAGCAGTACCTGGACTCCGGTTACTAACCAGTGTGTTCACAGCATTCAACTCCTGCAGACCAACCTGCTAACAAAGTCCTACCTCCGCCTCTCCACCTTCTGCCATCTCTGTCACGAAAGCTATTCACCACCACACTCTTCTCCCACCTCCTACCGGATTATCCAGAACATCACTCTCCAGTCCATATCAAGTTTCGGCTTCCGACACTCTTCTGAGCAATTAACCCGGAAGTTGACCACCTGGATTACTGCCAATCAACACCTCCTTCAACTCAGCCTCATACTATTCAATAAAACCTCTTTTACCAAATTCCTGCCGGCTGATTCATTGGGCTCATGAACTAAAACCTCACATCAGCTCTATGTTTACAGGTGCAAAAATTAAGAATACAAAGAAAAGAACACTGTAGCGTATGTGAAACATGGAGGAGGCTCGGTTATGTTCTGGGGCTGTACTACTGGCACAGGGTGTGTTAAATCTGTACATTTTTATTCATTATTACTTTTGTGAGCTTTTCTTTCTTCAAGAGAACAGTACCAACAATTCAGTCCATGTCTGTAACTGCTGCTGACCTGGAGCAAGTTACAAGTGTCATGTAATAAATACTTTATTGATACACTTGGGGAGATTGTTGTTTGGACAGCTGCATGTATAGAACAGCGTTATTACCTGGTTCCAGTGTCTTGTCCAAGGACACCTCAGCATGTAGCCACAGGAGGACGGGGAAACAAGCTTGCAAACCCTGAGGTTGAAAGACAACTGCTCTACCAATTGAGT
>OMLM01021077.1:45117-65369 GCA_900302695.1 Helostoma temminkii | reverse complement strand
GGAAACAAGTAACTAACCCCTAACCCTGAGGTTGAAAGACAACTGCTCTACCAATTGAATTACATGCTGATCATCCTCTCACCTTCATAGGATAATTAGTGGCTTAATCATAGAAATAGTGATGATATTGCAGCTGTGGTTCACATAATTTCCATCGCTGCCATTAGGAGACACTCATTTCAAACCACTGCAGTGTAATGCCAGATAGGATTTAATATTAATAATAAATTATTTATTCTGTGACGTGAACATGGAGGGAGCTAAACAGTGAATGAAAAGAGGGAGTGGTGATTGCGACAACTAATTAGTTAATCACAAGTTGTTGTTTTTTTTGGTGACTTTTTTCACAGCGGTTATGCTCTAAGGCTCAATTAAACATGATTACAGCTCTGCAGAACCCTGTTAGGATGACTTTCATTGGAGAATACCGATAAAGATTTTGTGTGAATGCAGCTGATGCACAGGCTTCATCTTCAAACCATTCAGATGTTGAGATGAGCTGAAGAGTCAGCCCCGGCAGCTTTTCTATCTAAAGTCAGATAAAGTGTTTTCTCGACAGAGAACGAACATTAATTTAATTTTTCCCAAAGACAAAGCCATAAAACAACAAATAAATATGGATGTAGTTAGATGCCAGTAATAGACTTCGAGCAATGATTTTATCTGTTCACAACACTTCATGGACAACTGTTTTCACAACCTGTGCCACCTGTGTGTGCATCAGGAGGAGTTTGGGGTAAAAATGGTGAATAGTGTTCGAATCCAGTATAAAACAACTGTTAATGTAGTTTTTAAGGCTAAATTCAACATTTTCACTAACACTATTATTTAGTACCTAAACCTAACCCAAATATATTTGAAGCTGGAGAACTTGTTGAACAAAGCCATACTTGTTTTTTTAGAGCATATGGAAACGTGTTATCCTATTGTGCATGTTTGTTATACAAACTTTATTTCAATCTTCAGGCACTGCTCACGTTTTATTTTAATTCCCTTGTTGCTGCCAGAAAAGTTAAATGACTCATTTATTGTGTGGTACATAATATGAGGCTTTAGAATAGAAACTTTAATGAGCTGCATAGCTTGAGTCACTACTCTGTTATTATATAGCAGCTGGGTGCACAATAATCCAGCTATGGGGGAAAGACATGATTTTTTTTTTCTCTTTTAATATGAATTATTGATATCACTGTTATTGGAATGAAACCAGAGTGTACACGCAGCATTCACATTTAATCAAACACCATGGTGTACTTTTAAAGAATAATCATCAAAACTAAAAAGAACTTAGATTCATTGGTAAGGCATGTTTGCCAGTGCAAGTTGAGCTCATTTATTGAATGTCATTTGTTTACTTTGTTTACCTCCCCATGCAAATAGAATGCATTAATCATATTCTTTATTTTGCATAAAGAAACATCCACATGCACACTGTTTGCCTGTAAGGACTAATACAAGGAGTTTTCTTGGAATTGTTAAAGCATCTTTTAATAATTCACTAAATTGATCAAATGTCAGACATTTTTAGGGGGTCTCAAAGCTGCTAGAGCTCAAAGCAAGAAATGTACTGACAAATACTTTATGAATACTCATTAAAATAAAACCTGAAGAACCTGATTGTGTACAATTATCACCATGAGTATATCACTGAGCATAGTAATTATATCTGTTTCAGTATAGCCATTTCCATTATGACAATAATGACTATTTAAAACCATTACTTCTTAAGTGAATAGCATGAATCCTATGGGGCTCTTCAGGGTAGATGGCAGGAGAGTCGATTTGTCTTTGAGTCTCTTTAGTTGCAATTAACATATTGCCTTTGATTACATCACCATCTTGCTATTCTGTGGCTTTGAGTCTAACACAGTTTCATACATTATGTTTCTGCCTCCATCTGCTCTTATTGACTACAAGCCGGTTACCCTCATATCTATCCATCCATACATACATTATCCTATCTACCTTTCCTCTTAAGGGTCAAGAGGGTACTGGAGCTAATCCCAGCTGTCACTGGGGCAAAATACAGGGTACTATCTTCATATCCAACATAATGGAAGTCTGAGATACACTAATGTTGGCCTTACTAAGACCTCAAGCGAGCACCTAGTAAGACCTGGTGTACTTTCCCTGCCCTTAGAGCAGAGCTGATGCCAATTATCATCTGTGCTAAGATGTAAGAATTGTGAAAATCATGTTTTCTTGAAACAACAAAAGATGCCTCAACAACCATCTGGATCTCTTGCTATTTGACTGAATTTTCACGTGGCTGTGAGAATGAGTGAGCTTTCACACACTCACTTCAGTGACCTGAAGACTGAATGACTTGGTTGTGGGGAGAAGGATGTTTTTGGAACATTAAAGAGAGCATCTCACTCCCCGTCTACAACCTGCTAGAGATGGAACAGTAGTGTGTTGTTACAATGAAGGCTCCAGGTAGTCACTGCTGCCAGCAATCCTTATTCAGTATATCTAATTGTGTCTTATATTACCTAAGGGTATGTCTAAAGTGATTCTTTAGTATCCAATGCTGTACCCAATGTACTGTAGCAGAGCATGCAGAGGGCAGACAGCATGGCTACACCTGGACCTGGACCACTGACCAACTCATATGGTCTGATGGATAATATGCATTTTTAATATCTAGTTGAATGTTTT
Organism: Helostoma temminkii; assembly: GCA_900302695.1. NCBI lineage: Eukaryota > Metazoa > Chordata > Actinopteri > Anabantiformes > Helostomatidae > Helostoma > Helostoma temminkii. The sequence continues at coordinate 62,711 of OMLM01021077.1, read as the reverse complement.
GAATAAAGTTTCCTGACTGCTCATCTTCTGCAGCAAATACCACCAGTGACAGCTCTGTGGTCTATTTTTGTCACTAATTCTAGCCCCTTGTTACTTCCTAAACAGGCCTCCATTGCACTGAGCCACTGTGGCTGCCAATGTCTGGACAGTCTGTCTGCTGTTTGTCTGTTTACTTTTCTGTTTATTGATGAAACATCAAAAGTGTAAGCAATAGAAATCCAGACCAGAAATCACTTTTCATCAAGAGATGAATATTGGTGAATAATTATAGAAAAGAGCTGTAACAGAGCATGCATGTGTTCAATCAGCAGTTGAACTCCTTAACTATTACCACTGTTTACTCATATATGTCTACTGTACAGTTTATTGTCACTGTATTTCTCAATTTTGTCCCTCTTTCTCCATAACTTTTCAATATTCAATTCAATTCATTTATATAGTTCCAAATAACAATAAAAGTTATCTCAAGGCACTTGTAAGGTTTTAGACCTTACAGAATTTAACAATATAACAGTGAAATTATATAGGAAAAACCCAATAAATGCCCCTTGAGCAGCACTTAGAGTCAGTGGACAGAAAAAATTCTTCCAGCCAGACCAGTCTCAATGTGGTACCTGAGCCAGTCTGCTTCAACTGGTAACCTTCCACTTGGATCTATCTTGCATCTCTATACAGTCCATTACAGGCTGTGTGGACATGTAGTGGGCCCTTACAATAGGCCATATAAGAGCCCACTGCAGATCCTCACTTGCTTCTACAATGACCCACTGACTCCATGCTTGCCCATGGATATTTCTACTATTTCCTTAATACACATGGCTGATAAGCAGGAAATATTGCAGGGTGTTTGTGATTTTATCTCACTGATACCAGCTTCACTGCTTACTCTTCACACCCCTACAGGCACATCAGACCTATTGACTTACTGTTGATGTAAACCCAACGCTTCCTGCAGCTGCTGCTTTATATTAAGTAATCAAATGGTAGCCTAAAAAGCAAAGCATTGCACTTCATTGTCAAATATAATGACTGTGTCAAAGAGGTTAGTGTAGACAGCAGTTAATTAACATTTAAATTATTTGATAGCCCATAAGTTCATGGTTAAGTACTGAGGGTGGATTGGAACAGACAGCAGCAACTGAAAATAGAGATACTGATTTGCAGACAGCAAGCTCCAGCTCCTTGGTGATCAGAATTGCAGTGAAAATAGGTGACACTGAAATCTGTCTAAATGCTTAAATAAAGTATTTTGTAGGTCTGATCATCTAGTGGTGTATTGCTATGTATAAAATGCAATTCTCAACCACTCTGAACTATAAAAATGTAGAGCTACTTAGTATTGCCAGTAATACATAAAGCGGTTTCTGACTGAAAAACTTTCCTGGCGTATTAAAGGTCTTCGAGATTGTCTTGATCCATACTGAGAGAAGAGACAGTGCAGGTTGTTTCATGTATATTTTATGTATTCAATATACTCTACAGAGGTGGTGAAGTAAATACACTTCAGTGTTGTGAATAGCCTAAAAGCAGATCAGAACTCAATGACACCTGAAAGCATTCACCCATTAAAACTTGCTTTTTCTATTTAGTCCATTGGCACCTGGGAAAATTACATGCTTGTGAGGAAGTGATTTAAGGACCAGTGAGTGGAAGTACTAGCTTTTACTGAGTTACCTCTTACCACCTGAGTGGTCCGAAGGAGCTCTAGTGAATGGAAAAAAAATCTCATCTCCTAAACTCACTACAGAAACTCAATAAATCTTAAAAACATGCTGATCTGATTTGCCATCTCAGTGCCCCAATGTGCAGTGTGCTGTTGTCCAATTGAAACTGCCATCACGACAGTGTCTGAAATAGACAGGATTAGTTAATAATCATGCACAGACAATTTTGGCCGAATGACTCACTCTATTCCCATTCAATTGAAAAAGAAAAAAAAGAACTCTATTAACAGTCAATGGGATATACAAAGTAGCCATACCAATTGTTGTGCTCTGGTTTCTGTAGGATGGATCTCACAAAAACTGTGTAACAGATAATAAAAAGTCCTGTGGTCCAACACCTGCATAGTTGCTTGAAACTTTCTAACTTTTGCTTAGGTTGTGTTAAATATTGATTGGGATAATTGTGTACGTTTATTTGACATAGAACTAACATCTAAAATGACAATTTAGTTATTAAATTAGTACTTAATTTTTTTTTATTCACTTCAATTCATGGATTTCTGTGTGTGCATGTGCATGAGGCAGTTCAATATAAGATTACTTTTTTCTTTTTTTGAATAGAAATGTAACATAGTTGTTGAATTGTGTTGATTTGCTGGCTGAATTGTGTTTCAGAATATATTGCAGTATCTAACTTATCCACATTGATTGTCCTCTCAGCACCAGTGGCTAGACTTGTTAGTTTTGTTGTCTGGTATGATTTGCTTTTCCTACCTTCCCTGTATATCAAAGCACTCTGTTCCTTTCTGTTTGACTTAGCAGACTCATCCTTAAGGATGTAAAGTATTGATCTGTTGTCTGATCTTTTATGGAGTGCACACAGTTCCAGACTGATAGACTCCTGTTATTCCCAGAGACCACAGCACCTAAGAGAACGGGAGGAATTTAACAAAATGCCCCAAACCGTACAACTCTAGTGAGTCTTCTGGGTGATCAACTACACATACAGTACATTTATTCAAACAAGTGAAATATAGAGGATACATGTATGACATAAGTGACACAGAGTTTCAGCTAGAGTATGTGGGCCTTCTGAATTGTCTAAATGCTGAATTTGAGGAGCACTTGACTGCTGTGGCATATTCAAGTAATAAAAGATCTAGTACAGTGATTATAACGCCGTCAGGAAAAGCTTTATATGGATTTCTAAAGCAAGAACTGTAATTTTTCACTGTTTGATGATTCATGTAATTTGTGTTAACTGCTGTACTTGCTTTTGCTCTGTGCCCATTCAGTTGTCAATACGTTCAGGGAACATAACCCTGTTGAACTGCTAAGCACCCATCATCTAAGCCCCATTCACTTGTTTTAATAGCTTTTACAATTCACAGTACAGTCTGTACGCCCAAATCTGTCACAAATTAATATTGCTTAGCCTATAAGAAAATTATATAATTGCAAGTCTTTCAGAATGTCCTTGAGCTTTCTATTATTTTAACATTTAATGTATTTTCAGTTACAATAGTAGTAGAAATGTTTATCAAGTCAGGTCAAAAGAGGAATGGAAGGTGATTTACCACCATACACAAAGTGCAGGTGGTCGTTTCAGTTTGGTGGACTGGCCAATATTATTGTGTCAAAAACAAGGGTATACAATATTTTTACTACTGTATTTTACAGGAATATTGTCTTCATTGTCAATTACACATATCAAAAGCCTAGAGTAATGACTACTAATTTGAAGCAAACATACAGTACCCATATATAAACCTCTATAAATAATAGTAGTAGTCATGCATGTAGAGACAGGGTGATGCAGTTTTGATTATTGCCAAATTTCAAATGCACATTCACTGTCAAATTCGAGCAAACAAACTAGCACAAACAAACAGTTGACCCAGAGCTCATAGCAGTTCTCTCACTCATTGATTTCATACTGTATGTATGCTCAGTGTTTACCAGTTCACATCCAGCACATTGTCCTGCAGAATCCCAGTATATGCTATGATTTGTGGTTTCAAGTGTGTAACACTGGTCAGCACACACTGTGGACGCAGTTTGGTTTTTTTTTTTGGAATAAATATCATTTAGATATAGATCAATGGCAAAATATTTATAATTAAATATGTACTGCTGTTGATCAGACATAATATTCAACAACTCAGTCTCCTAAAAATTTTGCTCTTATTCAACTGAAGTGCTATCGCAAATATGATTTACATTTTCTGAAAGACAGGCTTGACATTATTTGGTTTCAGCTTACTCTAAAATACTGTCTAACAATATAGGATACTTTAGTTTCAATGATAGTTAAAGATATGGTGTGAGAGTAGAGGATGCCCAGATAGAGTTTGATGGAAACTGATGATTTGCTGTGGTGAACCCTGATGGGAACAGCCCAAAGTATGGGAAGGTACTTAAACAGATACATAGCTTCACAAAGTGAAAAAAAATCCCTACAAAAAAGGAAAAATTCATCTCGCACAGTTTGTGAGGAGCTACATGGGACACTGAAGTGAACTAGATTGAATCAGATTATTTGCTGTGGCTTAAACCAAACATTGCACATCATCACAAACACTGGATGACTGAGAATCTCATATATTAGCATATCCACATAGAATTAATCCTGTATATTCTTTATAATCCTGTAAATTAAGACTACTTGGTTTATAAGGGTCTCAAGAACTTAAAGTTGCAAAATAAATAAATACATGGTAAAAGGCTGAGAGTGTGTACTTTTAAATCAATCACCAAGATGAATTGTTGTTGTTAAAGCGCTTTAAGTACCAGTAAGGTAGAAAAGCGCTATATAAGTGCAGACCATTTACCATTTACCATTTTATCATTCATGCCTTTTACAATCGTTGAATTTCACTGAACAAATCTCATCAGCCACATACAGTTGTAGTCATTGAAAGGATCGGTGCTGTTCTTTGTGGCATTATTCGGATACCTTGCTGTCAGCCTTGCATCAGTATGGAGGAATTCTAACCTTGCACCAATCTGAAAAAAACCCTGCATGCAGTTTTCCCGTTCTGCCACCAGGTGACACAGTGTGGTTTCATGGTCCCACTAGATAGATGTCGGGTTTTAAATTGTCAACCATATGTCTTATTACACAGGCACTTTACAAGATAAGTAATTATAATCTTTTACACATGATGTAGTAAGAACAGCCATTAAGCTTGGAAAAACATGAATCATTGAAAGAATTGTCTCTGTGAATCTCCATCGAAATACTATTTTATACTAGTTGAGTCTGCTATGTTCATATGTCATAGCAAGTGTGTTTCATAGGAAAAGTTTGTGACTAGGGTTAACCCTGAACCCGTCATGTGTCATGTGCATTGCCTGTGTCTGTTTTGGGACAATGCTTGCATTAGGCACAAGTACTGTGAAAGGACAGAAATGATCAGATGGGAGTCCCTGTTGTTTCCCCCACCTCCGGCTCACACCACAATGACACAGTTGAAGTGACATCACCTTCACTGCAACACAGCACAGAGATAGCGGTCACAGCTTGAACAGTCTAAACTAGAAAAAACAAAACATCAACACTCACTGGAAAGTGATAAATAGGTTTTTATAAAAAGATTTTCATTGATGCTGCATAGCTGTCAGAATTCACATGTTGACACTGGCCTTAAGATTATTGTAATTATCACTGTCATTATAATGTAGCCATTAAAAATACTCATAGTCAGAATTGTAAATATTAAAGTATTTTTTTTCTTTTTTTCTTTGTGATCGTGTGAATGCAATTATAGTTTCATTGCATACAAACATCTTAGGACATTGAATGAGTATAAATCAGTGCTTTAATGAAATCCGTCTTATAAAGGCAATGTAAGTACAGTGGTTAAAGTTAGGTTGCATAATTTAAAGTGAAATGAGTATCTACAATTAATAACCTTACAAACTTGTGTTGTTCTGTAGTGTATTTCACCTCTTAAATGCACATTCTTAACATTACTTTTGAGTATGCAGAGAGCAGGAATTGTGGAAATGACCTTTCCTTCTCTGACCTAAACTTTATTATGTCAAGTTCACAACCAGTGTGCAAGGTGCCCATTCCTGGGTGTTTCTTAGCAATATATTGATTGGTCAATAATATGCCTTGTCTGATCAGCCCCATCATTCATCCCCCACAAACAAAAAACAAACAAACAAATATTTTATTTACATTTTATATTGGCTACCAAACATTTTTGCATTTTAGTAAGGTTTAACTTTCTATTTGTTTCAGTGGCATTTGGCACACCTCATACTGGTCAACATATTTTAGGATTAAAGGTTCACTCATGTCTTCAAAAGTGTGTACAGTATAGGCACATTTTCTATTGCAAACAATGGCTTCCACAATCCATTTTACAAAGGAATCGCTGTTGAGTATTCAGGTTTTTGAGCAGAGATAAGTATCATCACTAAGATGGAATGCATGGTTTGGCTGATAGCTTTATAACCCCTCTTAAAATGCTTTGCTTGTCCCTCTTGACTGGCTCTGCAGTTTTAAATGTTTAATGGCTCAGCACTATTCTTATTAATGCTGGCTATTTTCCCATCTGAGTGGACTTTCATTCATTGATGCTCCATGGATCATATTGTATTTTGTTCTTACATTTACCTTGTAATTTCTGCCACAGCACTGGCCATGCTTGGCGTTATATCCTGAAATTCAGTACATTATTTTTTCATGTTTGCTTTATGCTGTATTACATTTTGCTTTTCTGGGGGATCATAAAGTACTGCGCGTCTTTTATAAGTGGAATTCTTCACAATAATGAAGTGCCTTAAAAGGCCCCTCCAAAACAGCACAGTAAGAGAAGGAAATTGCAAGCAATGTGCAAATCAGTTTCTCACTATGACACCTATTTTGCATAATTAGCTGTTGGTACCTCATTAACAGATGTGTAGAGAAGCTAGTTGCTTAGCACCTAAATGTACGAGGCTCCGACAATCAAGGTCTGATTCAGAAATTAGTTTAATCTGTTACTGCCTGAGACATGACAGATATTTGGACGTCAGGTAATTGCTTCCTTGAAAAAATTGAAGAGTTCTGTGTTGATATATAATATCTCAGGAAGTGTGGGTTTCTGTCAGAACCCTACACAGTGTTTTTGGCTGATATTTAGTGTATCTGGTGTGAGACCATTAGAGATGGATGATTAATCCTTGTTAAGAACAAATGCTGATACATTGATGCAGTTCCAAAGTGACAACTGTTGGCAAAAATGTCAAAATTGAGAAAACTGTTGTCCCTGAGAACAGTTACTATAAATGGAGGCTTTATAACATTTTACATTTTTATCCATATCCAGAAAATAAGTAGAGCTATTAAGTCAGTGTCCTCTCCAGGTTGAACAGTATATGCAGGTATGTAAATATAGTTATGTAGGTATAATTTAAATTTAGGACATTGCACTTTTAATAACAGAATGGAGAGGAATTCACTAAGGCATTATATGATCATATGAAATCAACCATTTATATTAAAATGTTACCAATTCACTTCTTGTGATGTTGGCTCATTTCTGACCCATATTTTTCAGTCCCCCGCAGCACATTCAGAAGAAGGGGAAAATAAAGATCTCTGTTTTCTGGAACAAGTCTTTCTTAATCTATTCTGTAAGTTATTCTGTCTTTACTAGCACGTCTCTGTCTTTCAAGGACAGCTTCCATGCAGCACGCATGGCTACAGCACCTCCTGTCCTCTCTAAATGAACACTGATGTTTATTGAAGATCTTTTTGGCTCCAGCTGAAAAGTCATTATAAAAACATCCAACATAACTCAGCAATATGTTGAGGTCTGGTAAGCATGGCCTAGATCGATAGACGGAATCAATTTATGTCACTGTCTGCATTAGCTAACGGTAAATGTAAAGCATCCTTTCTAACAGAAGGCATAAACGCCTTCCGGGAAAATAACAAACCCAAAGTAGCAGGGATGTTCCTCTTTCATAAGTTTTCTGTAGAGGTCAAAGAAGACCTTTTCACACTTAGTTGTGCTGCCTGACGCGGACAAACACAGGTTAAATGTCTGGGCTGGACACAGAGAATTATCAAAGGAGCTGTGTAGTACCACATGTGAGCCCTGGATGTTGTTTACAAAGCTGCTCAGCCTGACCTTGACCTGGCATCCTGTTGGCTAAGGTTGAGGAGATTGCCTTTGGTAGGTAAGTATAGGCCAGAAATACTCCTATTCATTTGTTTTACTTTCATATTATTAAATCCAATGTTATGTTTTCTATTACTGCATACTGGTCAGTTGGTAATACTATTGTACATAAATGTTTGTTTGTCTCTTTTCAATTGTTTTATTTGTGTGTTTTAGTTTAGTTTAATCAATTCTGTGTGGAGTTTGCATGTTCTCCTCGTGTTTGCGTGGGTTCTCTCCCGGCACTCCGGCTTCCTCCCACAGTCCAAAGACATGCAGTTAGGTTAACTGGGGACTCTAAATTGCCCATAGGTGTGAGTGAGAGTGTGCGTGGTTGTTCGTCTATATGTGGCCCTGCGGTGGACTGGCGACCTGTCCAGGGTGTACCCCGCCTCTCGCCCGTAAGCTGGCTGGGATAGGCTCCAGCACCCCCGTGACCCCTGCGGGGACTAAGCGGTATAGAAGATGAATGAATGAATATATATGTTAAGTATGTATTATTAAAATTTTGCACTAAACATTGGAAAAAGTCATTGCATGCCTTTACTCTTGTACATTTTTTATCATAGGACACAACCTTTAGCTTGATTTTAAGTTTCTAAACATTGACATTACTATTACATCACAGGCTGCAGCGCTGACAATCAGTTTTCAGAGTTTTAGCCTTTGAACACAGCCCAAGCTCAAATGTATATTTTGTAGATCTACATCATACTGTATGTATGTCCTGTATGGAAGTGATATAAGTTTGAGTTTTTAAAATATGGACTTTCGTCTCAGTGAGCACAAACTTGTGAACAAACTGTTCAGGTACTCAGGTAATCTTGGCTTGTATATAGGTTTAAACCGTTAATACATGCTACACACTATTTGGTTATTTTTAGAGCAAAAACTCACTTTTTTTTTTTTTTTTTTTTGACCAGTACAGGTTTAAAAAGCAAACAATGAAAAGCATTTTAGGGGGAGAATTTTGAATTACAGAGGAAGTAAGCAGCTTCCCATGCAATATTTATAGTTTGCCACATTATAATTGGTGGGCTTTACTTCCAAAAAACAACTCGCCACCCCTGCGCAGGGATAAAATAAGAAACTAATGCCCATGTACAGAACATTTAGAGGAAAAGCAGTATCCTCTAATGACTAAATCTATATATGAAGGGAAGTGGGTCTCATTTTTTTATTCCTGTTTGACAGATTAAAGGAATGCTGATTAATAGGTCTCTCTGATGCTACTTTTAATGAACAGCGAGGTCAGACCATTGGGGGGCAAATTAGCTTGATCCTCTTTTTGCAGAACAGAATTAATGAAACCCCTATGGATTAAGCTGAAGTGTGCCATGTATCCTTGCTCATGTGTGGTTAGAATACCATGGTAACAACTGTTTGACTATTTGTCTGAACTGGGGATATAAGAGTTCAAAAGTTTGCCCTTGTAATGCAGTAAAGCTCCCATTAATGAGATTATCAGGCACTAATGACACTTCAGCTGTATCATTACATCTTAAACATTAGACCATAAAATTCTGAAAGAGAAACTAGGGAATTTAAGTTTCTGTAATGAGCTCTGGATTGCAGCTGTAGTTCTGTTTACAACATATAAGTGTGGCAAAAATTAGACATTAACTAAATGCAAACCGATTGTTAATTTCCACTATAAATGATCAAGTTAAATAAGTACCTTTTTATTTTTGACCAGTTTAACCACATTAATTTGAATATAATTGTGTAGTTCCTTGGAAATTAGGCAATCAGTTCATAGAAACACCTGATCTATGCATCAGCTCAACTGTACTGTACTTACCCAAGTTTGCTAATACCCCAAGTTTAATTGTGTGCTATCTAGAAATTAAGATAATCCTTTCCTTTTTTACATAGTCATTTTTTAAATGGCTACACCCATTTGGAGTGACCATGGCTTCTAAAAAAGCCCAAATTTGGTGGTTTGACTCTCAGTTCCCATGGCCACATGTCAAAGTGCCCCTGCACAAGACACTGAAACCCCAACCTTTGGAACAATAATTAATTAGTATCTAAGTACCTAATATTAGTAGTATTAGATATTAAATACTGGGTATCCATCCATCCAGTCACCAGTCTATTGCAGGGAGATATAGACAAAGACAACCATTCACACTGTCACTCAGACCTACGGGCAAATTAGAGTCTGCAAGTCTTTAGACTATGGAGTGCCTGGAGAGAACCCACGGGGAGAACATGCAACTCCACACACAAACTCCACACAGAAAGACCCTGGCCAAGACGACAGTGCTAACCACTACACCGCTGTGCTGCCAAACACTGGGTATGTTCCTGTAAAAGTTTTTTTTAAAACATTACTACAAATTACTTAAAATATTTTACTTACCATTTCCAGGATCTTACCATATGCTTTACTTTGGCAAGAGTCGCTGCTTGTTATTATAGAACATGTCTCCATGTATGAAAGTGTCCACTCATTTGTATCATCATAAATATATCCCCAAAGCATATTAGCGCTGACTTTAGAAAAAAATGTGCAAAAAAGTAAAGGAGGCAACTAATTTACCAAAATTAAAGTCTCTTGAATCCTGGTGGGAAGTATTAGACTATGCTGATCATAATATAACACAGTCACTGTATTACATTCTTTATAAATAATGTTGTTAATACGCTGTAGTTGTGTATTAATGTTAATAAGAAGTTCTGATATTTATAGTAATAAGAGGAAGTACCAGTCTAGATTTACATACCATTAAATATGGTAGATTTGCACGTGCAAAATTCTATTTTTTGAAAATGTATCTATTTAAATATGAAGATTCTAATGCTATAAAATATTGACTGGAGTTTTGATTACTGTCTTCTTTGTAGTTGCTATAGCTGTGTGGGTGGAGGTGTGAAAGAGGTTCAGACATGTTTCCTTTTGTTTTTTGTTAAAGTGTGGATTGACTTTGATGTTTTCATTTTCTTCTTGTAGGCAAAGATACTGTGGGTCCATAGCTCACCACCAAAATTAAAATTTGGCAGACAAAACAAAGTTTCACAGCCGCCTTGTTGTTGTCGTTGGTTCTGTTTTATTTTGTAATAATAGCTGAATTCTACACACATTTTCTCTGAAGTGCAGCCTTAAATTATTGGTTTGTATTTGTTTGAGTCACATTATCCTCTTTATGTAATTTTTTCAAATATCATCTTGACTCCTTTTTACAATTTGTACAAAACTCAGTTTAGTGTTATATAACCGCAGCATGTTCAGAGCAGTTTGGATATTTGTCAGAATTTGTGTTGACATATGTCAGCTTTATTGGTACAGTGGTGCAATTAACAGTCAAGGGACACATTCTCTTCTCCATGAAGCACATAAACACAGAGGCAGTTTGTAGTCGGAGCACTGTGTCCGCAAAAGCTGCAAGATTTTCGTAGTATGCAACACATGCAGTACTGAACAAACATTCAAAGTCCAAATGTCGTTTTTGTTGTAGAGACTATGGATAGTACTGTAAATATAAATTTACTTCCCTTTACTGTAATGAAATTCATAGCATGCAGTGGATTCCAATAACCTTTCATTCTAAATAATATATCCTGTACTTAACTGCCACATAATTGCATATAAGCCACCTTCTTCAGCCTTAACTCCATAACAGACTCTTAGCAGTTTCGACAGCATTACTGTACAGCTAACCACTTAACTGTCCATAGGGAATATTAGTGAGAACTCAGTGGATGAAGATGACAGACTATAGCCTGCAAATTCCTGACTGAACTTACATACTGTAGTACTTTGATGATGATACGTCTCATTTTGATAGTGCGTGTAGATCTAGAACATTACATTACATTTTGAAAAACTGTGCCTCAGGTAGACAACATGGGCTCTTTCCATAAAGCTCTGGCACATTCACAGATCCCAACAGCGAGGTTGCACTTTTATTTGTACTTTGTCTTGCATCCTCTTGGCAGAACACATTTTATCTGTGGGGAGTATATGACTTAATATATCTAAGAGTGTATAGATGTGTCCTTTTGTCAGAGTCTCTCCAGTATACATTTTATATCTTGGAGAGGCTGACAAAGGGTGTAGCTCAGCACTCTGTAGCTACAGTACATAATAGCTGGATGCAGCATGTGACATTGCAGAGGGGACATTCTTGTCATAAGGTGTGCGGATATGATGTCCATAAACCCTGAGGGTGTGAGAATGATAAAACTCTGTTTTGCTGTATTGGAAGGGAGAATTCACCCATTAACTTTGGTTTGATTGTACACAAACATGGCATGCAGTTGGCAGAGTGGTTGTTTCCAGAAATCCCTGGCTGAGTGCTCCTGTTTCTGATGCCAAGTGAGTTGGGTTACACAGTTGGACAGCACAGAGTCAGCCATGAATGGCAGCCTGCAAAGACTACTGTGTGATGCCAGGGTTACAGGTATGCAAAAGGAGGTAAATGTACCCATTACACTGAGAAACCTTCATCCTTTCCTCACTAACCTAGTGTGATCCACTTCTTGCACTACCTTTATTTTTGTCCGTCATCCATTTTCATCAGGCTCCTGCACAAAACACATTTCAGCTGCTTTACCTTCATCACACTAACCAATAATGTATATGCACCGACTCACTCACACAGCCTTTAACAGTTGGAGCCAGAGAGTTGCTCACTGTCATCTATTTTCAGAACTAAGGGATTCTGATATCTTCCCCAGTCAAAGACATGGACGGTAACTACTACTCTACCCCTTAGCTGCCAAGTTCACCAAACTCTAATCTGTCTCCGTCTCATCCTGCTTGGCTTGTTTGGACTGATTCTCTTTGTTTCACACTCAATAACACACTCTCACTTTTTTCTCCCCTAGTCACACAGCACACATCCTGTGGGGCTGTGACTGTACCAAATCCAAGGGGGCAAAGACCCACTTTGCAGACACAGCAGATGATGTACTGTACTCCACAGTGATTAGTGTTGTAAGGCCAGCTCTCTACTACTGTCAAGCCAGGGGCAGAGAGACCTGAGAACTGTGCATGCTCGGATATTGGAGCAGATTGCAAAGTGCACTTTGGAGCACTTTTTCATATGGGCTGGAGTTGATTTGGCTCAAATCAGAAGTTGTTACTATTGCTGCACTTTTTACTGGCCTAGTTTGGACCCACGTAGACAAATGAGTTATAAACAAAACCACTATGTAAAGATGATAGGGCTTTTACTGCACAATGCAGTACTCTGTTATCTAAATTCTATCTGCCTTCCGGCCTGTATGCACCAGCAAAATATGTAATTAAATAAAACTCACACTGGCTTGAAAATGTATAATTCTGTTAAGGAAAATGTAAACATGAATGCATTACGATGCATTCTGTGGTGACAATGTCAGCAAGTTTAGCAATCTGCTTTATGGCACATGCCATTTACTTACTCTACTGTGGAGCTCCTTAGTTAACTGTTTTCATCTTTATGTCTTCACTGAATGCTGACAGAAGAGGCACATGCATTTTCCTCCTGCAGCAGTCAAAGCACTCGCACCTGGGAGTTACACGGCATACCCATTGTTTTAACTGGCCAATGAGCAGCTCCACTAGAGCAGTGGGAGGTTAAATGCTTAGCTCAAGGGCACCTCAGTCTCAGTTGTTATGGGAGTGCAGATAGGTACCCATTCTCTTTGACTAACAATAGTTTCTGAGCAGGTCCAGGGGGTTAGACCTACTTCCCTAACCTGCAGGCTGTAAACACTACACATAGGACTGACATGAGGAGACCTGCATACCAGACTGAGCAATGAACACCTTTTTTAACTTTACTAACACTGTAATAAGAATCACATTTTTGAAAAAAATAAACAAAACAAAGATAATAAAGCTGTGTGCGTAAACTCTAAAGGAATGCCAGCAACCAAAGCTAACGCATAAAATAGGGTTGCTGAGTCTGCATGTCACAAATATGATCAACCAATTACTGTCCATATTTAATTTTACTTTTCACTTTGATTCCAAATTATTATCACCACAGTGTTTTTCTTTTATTTCCTGTTTTTACAAGATACACTTGAAAAAGGTCACATTTATCTTCAAAGCAACGACTGTGTTCATTACCAACTCGATAAGCAGCTGAAGATATACTGCGTGGGTGGTTTCAGAAAAATATTATCTGTGTGTAAACAAACTTCACTTTTACAGTTTAATTTCTATTTCTAAAATGATCATTTTGATACAGCTTTATATTAACAACATTCCTGTGGTTCCAGTAGAGCTTTACTTTATCTGCAACAGACTGAATATTTATTATGCAATTTTGCAAATACATGATTGTCTAGGACAGTGTAGCTACATGGTAAACCTCCAGGCATATAAAAACAATATGAGTTTAGATTGCACAGAAAATAAGATGGAAAAGAACCAAATGCAGTTGCTCTCTGTTTTGTGTTTTTTCCCCTTCAACAATGTAATGTTTGAAAAAAAAAAAAAAAATCTCCAGCTATGCAATCATGAATATCCCCTGGGGACACTGGCGTCAGTCACCCGAAGTAATGCATAGTAACGACTGGCATTTGGACAAACAGGACTGCCTGTATGTGACTGGTCACGAAGTGGTGAGAAACAAATGCCTGCAATTAAAGAATGAAAGAAAGGCCCACGGAGAGCAGCTCAATTTCAAATAATTTACTGAAATATGGAACTTTGAATAAGTAAGCTTGAAGGGCAAAATGACATGCATTTACAAAACAGTGAAGACAGTATGACACTTCTGACAATTTCTTACCGTAATGCGCACGCTTGATATTGCTTAAGAGACTAAACCATAGCCTTTGGCTCCGAAGCTGTTGCCTTTTTAGTTGGCTTTTGGTTCCACATAAGTAAACCTACGGGTGCAGTGTGGACCCTACTTTGGCTTACTGTGGTGTGAAATTGCATACACAACCTTGAAATGATTCCCACAATAACAGATGGCCTTAGCAATGGAGAAAAATGTGTTTTGCCCGTCTGTCTAGAAAAGGAAGGTGACAATAAATGAAAGTTTGATTAGAAAACAACACCTCAGGGGTTATGACAGGTGACAGGCGAATGAGCCTCCTCAAACCCCAAACTGAAAAGAAAAAATGTTTCACCGATTATTATAAAGCACAATTTGGAGAGATTTACTAATTACAAAAGCAAAAGCCTTTTCCCACCAGGCTAAAAAAGACATAAGTAGAGAGGTAACAAGTTCATATCAAGACTGATTAAAAGGTTTTTAAATAAAGAAACATTTCCCAGTTATATAGCACATGCAATACATAATTGCTCACCAATACAATGAAAAGAAAGTAGTTACTATTGTATTTTGCAAATAACCAAAATATGACATATACAACAATACAGAATATGTGCATAAACCTTTAGAGCTACAGTATTTTCCACTGCATATGCAAAGCTGATAATTAAAAAAATATAATCCAAGCAATTTTCTGACATTCTTTTTATGCTTCAAAGTGCACTTCACATAAGGTGCTTCTGAAATCAGCCAAGTACATAGAAAAGATGCTGAATCATAGAAACCAGTCTGAAGGGACTTGTACTTTAAAACCACAGTGTTTTGTGACTGGCAATGATTTATGAGGCAAATTCAGATAGAACCATTTTCTCATTACAGGGGAGAACATTGAACCAACCTCCTTCCTTACAGCTTAGTGAACTAAATGGTCAATGATTGATGCTGATCCTGATGTGCTTACTGCACATTCAAACTCCCAATCTAAATTGCAGATGATGTCATAACGCACGTCTTGGCCATCACTGCACTCGTTTATATTCAAGCAACATGTTCAAAGAATCAATTACTCTTACGGGCTCAGTATATCCAAATCACTTACACTTGTTAATTTACTGTCATTCACTATTTAATAATTACAAATATATAGTATAGATGTACTTTAAATGAAGGTACAATATTTGTTGCTTATTATTTCCCTCGCCTTCTTTTTTCCTGTCATCACATGTCCTATGATTTCATCTATCCCTCTTTCTTATCATGGATTTACACTGCAAATGGCCTTATCAAGTAACTACCTCCATTTATTTTGACATGCACTGATTAAACCTGCATTGACACATGGATGTCCATTTGGTACAGTAATAATTTATGCAGCAAATCAACTCTGCGTTTCACTGGATATGCAGTGGCGCGGAACGGCAGTGTTCCACTGCTACTCCACCCTACGGTCCAATTTCCAACACTTCATGGTGCGTCCCAGGAGTGGCTTGGCTCTCTAACTCACTAAAAATAAGCACCAAGTCTACTTTTGACTTACAGAGCGCTCTGCTTCTACTCGCTCTCGATGGGGGAATGTCACTTTAGAGAAGACGGACTATGCTTTGCCTCAAAGTCTCACCAAGAGGAAAACAACGGTCTTATCAGTGCCTTGACCAAGACGCTTCAACATACGGCCAGGGTTTTGAACATCCGACCCTATACCAGCTGTGTCACTGCAGCCAGTTGTAATTTAATACAACTAAATTTATGAAAACAACGAATTGTTAACTAGTAAAAATTATTCTGCTACAATGAATCAGTTAATTCATACTTTAGTTAAAAGAATTTTAAAAAAAAGTTTAATTTAGGCTTTGAATAAGATGCATTATCACGGCCAACCACAAATGAATGTACCCTCGGCACTGCCTATAGTACTACAACAACCTTTTAACCCTCTGGGCGCAATAGACATGCTGGTTCACCCAAATTGCTGAAGCAATTTAAGAGGACATAGTGGTCAGACGAAGCCCTGTCCAGCCCTGCTTTCAACTTGTGTCAAAAGTGAGGACAATATCTGTTCTTCTAACAAAATAGTGTTGATAGGCCAAAGAAAGTAATAAGTAAGTAAAATAGGCGCACCTGGTGTTGCATTTTCCCCAAAATTGCCGTAAGTTTTTGCTGCAAGGAGAAACTTTAAAAAATGGGCAAATTTGCCAAAAGCTCTCAGTAATAGCAAGCACAAAAAACAACAAAAAACAACTACGAAAAAAAAAAAAAATATATATATACACACACACACACACACACACACACACATATACACTAAACACTATACACATACACTTAACACTGGCATGGTAAACAGTTTTTAAGGTTGAATATTAAAGCATTCATTAAGTAGTCAAAACAGCGAAAAATATACTTTAGTCCCCGGAGGTTGGGTGCTGCCTACCTGTACCTAAGTAGCATATGATAATGCAGTATCGGTGCTTTTCCAAATTTGGCCTTTTGGAATATCTGTGAATAGATTTGCATTACAAGGTTAAAAGATGGGGAAAATTTATCATTCTGGCTAGGAGAAGTCCAAGCTTCATTTAAGTCATAGGAGTTGCACAACAAAACCCCCTACTTTATGCATGACTACATTGGGTGTGATCTGTAAGGTTCTTTTATCCATAAAGATGCTCAGTCACCAACCTTCACCATGAGGTGTCAGTCATCTGCCAAGACTGAAGACCACTTTACACTGTGCCTTTGCGTTAAATCGAATTTTACAAATCATGAAAGAAAATTTGTAAAACTTTATATCCAAAACACTGGTCTTATGTTGCACTGTGAAACGCTGATGGCCAAATATAGACCCGGCTACCAACCCACATCTACAAAATACACCAACAAAAAAATGACATGAAATTATTAATAGAGACTGCCGAAGCATTTCATCAAGCTGAATAAAGTTTAGAGAAAAAAATAAAACATTGCAATGTAGGATTGAGGCAATGCACATTCACACACAAAACAAACATGGACACAACACATTTTTTTTTTTTTATGAAATTGTTAAATCAGTG